>JAKSZP010000605.1:0-52679 GCA_022478985.1 Massospora cicadina
TTAAGTCCTTAGTTCATTGGCTTGATGATTGATTAAGGTATCCTTGGAACACAGTGAGGATGATGCTTACACTGAGGAGGACAGTCTGTCCCCCAGAGAGAGCATACAGAGAGGTGACTGCTCTATCAAAATCTGAGGATTGGTCCATATTCTTTGCTCAAAATCCCTAGTTTTCTGGCAAAATCTTAATAAATCATTTCGGGATTTTAACAATTTATTTTTGATTTTGAGGTTTTTATTTGTATATATTAGAAGATGAAGGTGTATAGACTCCTTCGCTTGGTTGTTATTATATTATAGAATGGGGGATATGGGGAAATTGGATCCCAAGGAGTGCACAGGTAACGGGCTATTCACAAGCCTATTTTGATAATCTCAGCCTCCAATATTCCCGTCAAGGCTATTTTGGACCATTTGTTGGGTACCCATGGCGTTATGGAAACTTTTCTGCATATATTTTTGTTTGTTGAGAATAAATCAGAGATTGGCATTCTCATGTCAACCTTATCACAAAAATTTCCATTTTTGGGATAATTCAGCCTGGCAGCCCCTGATTTGTTGGGCTTCCTTTTGCATTGGCTCACAATGTTTTTGTCAAGCGGCAGATTTGGCTTGGCAGCTCATGATTGCTGAGCTTCCAGATGCTATGATTCTCAACATCTCTGCTTTTGGTATTATTAAGCTTGGCAGCTCTTGATTTGCTGAGCTTCTCTTTGCCAAGCCATTCTCATTGTTTAGATCCTCGGACTTTAGGTTGGTGGCCTTTGATTGGCCCAGTCGCCATTTATGTCACCTTTTTCCACCTTTGCTCTGAGGTTTCATCAATTTTACAGCATCTGATTCAACAGAATGCCATTTTTGAGGGTCTTTTCCCTTGATCCCCATGCTTTTACGTATATTATTTACATTATTAGTAGGCGAAATTCCCGCCTTAGGGGCTAGGGCTAGGTGGCGGTCAGGCAGCGCCTTGGCCATCACAGGAAGCCATGGCCTTCCTGCTCAAATGACCAAGGACACAGCCACTTTCTTACATACAAACATTTTCTCTCTACATGGCTGTCACCAAGTACTACTCTGTGAAAATGGGAAGAACGTCACCTCCAGAGTAGTAAAAATCCTAGATATATCTATGGGAGCACAACAACTTTTTTGGCTCAATATAATCCCTCTACCAATGGAACTGTGGAAAGAGAAATTGGTACCCTGAGTAACGATCAAACACATCCCAGTTTTTGATCGCCATCTTGCATTAGGATTGGCGATGGACGCCAAATGATTATCTGATATGAGGTTCCCTCGAGGTAAGCACTTTGATTCATCATACTCACCAATTTAACCTCGGATTTAGGGAAATTTGAAAGCGAGAAAAGATGACACAGGTAAGTGAGGATCTGACCCAAAAATAAGCCTTGTTTATTATTAACAAAAATAAACACACGGATGAATTCAATTCCAATAACATGGGCACCATGAATGAGACATTAAAAAACCAGAATATTTGGCAGATCAGGTTTGAAGCCAAACCCCAATATTTTGTTAAGGATAAAAGATTCGGTTCACCACAGGATACCAGGTAAGACAAGGCAAGGGCGGCCCTGAGGCCACCAGAGAATCCCACGTGAGGGTGGGAAACAAGGAAAAATTCTGAACTAAGTTCAGAATCGCATGGGCTTAACCTTTTTAGGGTCGCCCTTCTAGGGGCCCCTCCTGCACTATTCTTTAGGTCCCTAAGAGCCTAAGAATTTTGCGGGTGGGGCACAGCCCAGCACCAGACCCTGCATAAACCGCAAAAAAACCTAAAAAGTGTTTTGACTTTAGATTCAGAATTCTAAATCTCAAATCAAAATGTAACAGGAGGGTTTAACCCAACCGTTACATCACCCCCACTAAGAAGGAGCCCCCCACAAGAGGGTGCCTCATAGCAGGGGGTAACCACCATGAGGGCTTCCACAGTAACATGGAGCCAGAACTGGACTGCAAAAACTGGTCCACCCGGAGAGGGGAAACCTGCCCAATGCATGGCTGGCCAGTTATCCCCCCAGGGTGGGCTGACCGTGGGGTGAGGGGCCCTTCTGGGCCAGGTCCCTCGGTGCCAGCTAGATCCCTGGTGAGGGGGAAGCCCCACTGGGATTTCAGACTGACAATTGCTTCAGGTTCAGGGTTGGCCATCAGTCACTGGCTCCCCCTGTGCTGGTTACTCAACAACTGGGACCTGACGCAACCACTGAGGCTAAGCTGAACTGGGGATCTGGTGGCATGCTAACAGCACAGAAAGTTCAGAATAATGTAGGGCTCGAGGGCAATGACCCTCAAAAATGGCATTCTTTTAAATCAGATGGTGCAAAATTGACAAAACCTCGAGGCAAAGGCAGCAAAGGTCAATGTAAATGGTGACTGGCCAATCAGAGGCTGCCAACCAAAATTATGAGGTACCATGCATAGAGATTGGCAATGGCAAAAAGCAGCCCAGTGAATCAGGGGCTGCCAAGCCAAATTATGCCAAAAATGGAAGTTGCATGAATCACAGCATTGGGCAACTCAGAGAATCAGGAGCTGCCAAGCGCGAATCCAACAATCATCAAAATTATCAAGAGCCATGGCAAAGGACAGCCCAGTAAATCAGGGGCTGCCAGGCTGATTTATCCCAAAAATGGGAATTCTGGCGATAAGGTTGAGATGAGCTCTAATTCATCCTTGACAAACGAAAATATATGCAGAAAAGTTTCTGTAACGCCATGGATACTCAATGAACAGTCTAGAACAGGCCTAGATGGGAATATCAGAGGTCAAGATTCTTTAAATAGGCCCACAGATAGCCCACTGCCCGCAGACTCCGTGGGGTCCAATTTCCCATATCCCCCAATCCCAAATATAAAAACAAGCCAAGCGAAAGTGTTTAAGACAACTTCGTCTTCTAATATATACAATAAACCTTAAAAATCGAAAATAAAATATTGAGATTTCGAAATCATTTATTGAGATTTTAAGGAAAATTGGGGATCTTGATTGAAGCAACATGGACCATTCCTTGGAGTTTGACAAAGCTGTCGCCTCTCTGTATGCTCTCTCTGGGGGTCAAACCGCCCTCTTCAAATATGAGCATCATCCTTAAAGTGTTCCATGAATATCTAAACCACTCAACAAGCCAACGGATGAGGGACCTCACCAAAGCAGCCCTCTCTTGCCTATGGGCCCAGACATGGGCCCTCTTGCCCAACTGCTTTGTGGCAATGTGGAGAGACCCCATTAATCACATTAGACAAAGTTCATTCAACCTCATCTCCCTTTTATGGGATAGGATGGGGAGATCACATGGAAGAGCCCTACCTGCCTGGTATGAGCACACTACCACCCTCCTGCTGGTCATCTTCTCCAACCTGTTCCTGCTGAGGGAAGCCGTTCATCTCCTCCCATCCTGAAAGAATTCAATCGCTTATGTCCAACACGGTGATGCCACATCCAAGTTTAGACAAGCATTAACCCTGGAGGAGTTGAGTGTTATGCACAGTACCTTCTTCCGCGTTAAAATTACAGGCCCTTCTTACATTGGCCTCTGAGGGTACAACGGCCACATCCCTCCAGATTGCCCAAGTGATAGCAGACCTACCGACGGACCTGTTAATCTAGCTTACTGACCTATTGAAAACTCAGCTGGCCCTTTCTGCTTCTCTGGAGGACTGCCTCTACCTTGTGGAAAGAGCTGCCACCCCAAATGACTCTCAGGATGCCTCCTGATCTGCGCTCTGGGCCCTCAGCCAAGGGAAAATTGCCATCAAGGAGCACGCTTGGTTATTCCAGCCCCTAGCCAAAGCCGCCAAAGTGTCTCCTTCCCAGCTCACATGGATTTTCAGACAGAACCTTCGCCCAGACATCCTCACAGCTATGGCCGCCACCCGCCTGGGGGTAACCTTAGAAGAAGAGGTCACTGTTGCATCCCATGTAGAAAATTAGCTAGCCTTGGCCTAAGCCAGGGCCCTGTGCATGGGAATCACAGTAGATTCCGCGGATGACGTGCAGAGTCAGAGCCCATATTAAGCCATATGGGGCAACAGGAGCAGGGGGGCCCTAGGGAGATTGCCCCACGCCTTGCAGCTCCTGCATTCACTGCTCCCAGTGGCTCGGATGGCCCCACTTACAACCTTCACCCAACCCCTGCCCTCATCTCTTCTCTCAATAAAGAAAACGGTTCCTTCTACCTGTTTATTCCGTTTACTTTGAAGCGAAAGAAGAAAGAGAAAGGGGCCAAATTAGAAAAACTGTGGGATTTAGTGGATACCAGGGCCAAAGAAAACTACATAGACTGAGAGCTAGCCAAGAAATTTGGAGTAAAAATGCAAGAAAAGGGTACCTTGCCCTTGCGGACACCTCCAAGTCCTCGGAATGCTGGGAGATTGAGGCCATGATCAAGCTCCAACAGGGAATCCACCATTTCTGGGAAGACTTTTGCGCCATCCAGAACCTGCCCCACCCCATCGTTCTGGGCATGAAATGGTGGCATAATTACTCCTCACACTTTGATCTGGAGGAGGGCCAGGTGATGCTTCACACCAAGAAACAAGAGCCCTTGTCATTAGAATTCTTTACCTCTGGCAGAATCAGGCCTGGTGTGAACTATGTGCACTTAGGGATGGAGAGGGAACAGATACCGGAGGAATTCAGAGACTATGTTATTTGTTCCAGAAGAGCGTCGCTACCCCCTGCGATCCACAGGGCCCCTTTGCATTCTCGTTCAAGTTCAAAGTGGATGCTGAGCTCCCAAAAGGAAGCCCGGCGTACCCCCTGAACCCCAGAGCAAAGGAGTCCTAGACCAGCACATGAAGGATATGTTGGAGCGAGAGATAATTGTGCCCTCAAAATCTCCAGGGGTGTCTCCCATCCTCCTGGTCCCCAAGGCTAATGGCGAGCTCCGCCCCTGTGTGGACTATTACCGTTTAAATGCTATAACGGAAATGGACCCCTACCCTATCCCGCTGATGGCGAGCATCTCACAGATATTCTCTGGGATTCAGGTGTTCTCTAAGTTGAACATGGTCGACGATTTCAACTAAGTGCCAGTTGTACCCAAGCCCTAACAGTACATGACATTTAATTGCCACCTAGGGGTATATGAATACAAGGTTATGCTATTTGGACTCAAGAACGCCCTTGCCGTTTTCCAAAGGACCATTGACCATGCCCTGGGAGACTAGACCGGGAGATGCTGCGTCACATAAATGAATGACATCTTGGTGTTCTCCAAGTCTTGCAAGATGCACACGAAGACGTCAAGAGGGTCCTAAGTGCACTGGACAAGGCTAACCTGCAACTGAAGCCATCAAAATGTGAGCTCTACAAGGGCTTAGTGTCTTTCCTAGGAAATGTTGTATTTGAAAAGGGGACAGCCATCTGCCCAGACAAGCTGACAGCAGTGAAAGTATGGGCAGCGCCAACGGATAAGACAGGTGTGCACAGTTTCCTAGGTGTGGTGAATTTCCTGAGGAGACTCACCAAGGACCTCTTAAAAAAGCTGCCCCGCTTACCCTGTTGACTGGGCAAGTCCCTTTCCAATGAGGAGAGAAAGAAGAGAGGGCATTCCAGGCCATCAAGGAGGCCCTCCTCACAGCACCAGTCCTAGCGCCCAGACACCAATTGCCGTTCATTGTAGAGATAGATGCATCAAATTTCGCCATTGGGGCGGTCCTACTGCAGACAGGGGAGGATGGTTTGGACCACCCAGTATGCTACTTCAGCAGGAAGTTGGTACTGGCGGAAACCACTATCCTGTCTATGACAAGGAACTCCTGGTGATTGTCACGGCACTTGATGAGTGGCAGCATCATCTGTTGTATGCGCGCCATCCATTCACAATCTGAACTGACCACAGGGCCTCGGAGTTCCACAAGAGCCCCCATAGGATGAACCAAAGACAAGCCCGCTGGCACCTGGAGCTTTCTAAATATAATTTTAAGATAGAATATAAGCCCATTGAGAGCAACCTACTCCCAGACTTACTCAGCCGGGACCCAAAAATGACTTTTGTTAAGGAGGAGCTAGATGAGTTCAACATGGCCACGATTCTCCCTCCCCAGATGTTTGCATCAATACAGGAGGAATGCGCCGACCTAAAAGAAAGAATTTGGACAGCCCAATGATGCACCAAATTTGGAGAAACGGTCAGGAGAGAGATAGAGGGAGGGGACCCCAGCGAAGGTTAAAAGAACTTCAGGAAGGAGTGAGGCCTCATCCTGCACCATGGCCGCCTATGGGTCCTGACGCACAAGCTTCAAACTGAGGTAATGGAGCTATGCCATGACCACCCCCTGGTGGGACACCCTGGGGTGGGAAAAAGATCGAGCTAATATGCTGAAACTACTCCTGGCCAGGCCTAGCGGGAATGGTGAGAGTTATACCGCGCGCTGCCTTACCTGCTCTAAATCAAAGCCATCATGAAACAAACCCGCAGGGAAGCTTAAGCCACTGCAGATCGCCCAAATGCTGTGGACCTCCCTGAGCGTGGATTTTATCAATGAGCTCCCAAATTTGGAGGGCTATGATGCGGTCATGGTGGTGGTGGACTGACTAACAAAGTATTCTGAGTTCTTCCCCTGCACCTCTAAGGTCACAGTGAAGGCATGACCAAAATCTTCGTGAGGGAGGTCTTTTCTAGACACAGACTCCTGGACAAGTTCAACTCGGACAGAGGCCCGCAGTTCATTTCCAGGTTTTGGGATCACCTCAAGGAAATTAAAAAAAAAACCTTGCCATTCCTCCGCCTACCACCCCCAGTCAGATGGCCAGATGGAGAGGGTCAATAAGACCCTAGAGCAGTA
The DNA here is from genome assembly GCA_022478985.1 of Massospora cicadina. Taxonomy (NCBI): domain Eukaryota; kingdom Fungi; phylum Entomophthoromycota; class Entomophthoromycetes; order Entomophthorales; family Entomophthoraceae; genus Massospora; species Massospora cicadina. Next base: position 6,810 of record JAKSZP010000605.1, read on the forward strand.
CCTACGGTGCTACCTCACCACGCGACATGATCATTGGATCAAGTGGCTGAGTATTGCACAGTTTGCATACAACAACCTGGCGCATTCTTTGACTGGAATGTCACCCTTTATTGTGAACCACGGGTATCACCCACAGATGATGGAGCGACACTCAGGGGGTACGAATCCTGCAGCAGATGAGTTAGTAATCAGAATAAAGGAGAGTTTTTAGATTTTGATATCCAACCTGGAGAAGGCGGTAGAGGCTCAGAAGAGGAAAGCGGATGCGCATCGCTCAGATACTTCACCCCTCAAAGATGGTGACTATGTATTAATAAATGCAGAACACTACACACCCCCAGGAAAGTGTAGGAAGTTCAGACCTGTCAACCTGAGACCCTACAAGGTCATCCAACAGGTGAATGAGGTGGCATACAAGCTGTAATTTTTGGAAGGATTGTGTGCAAACCCTGTTTTACATGTTTCAAAGATCAGGAAGTACAAAGGACTCATACCAGAAAGCCAGAGCCAGTCCAGTTGGACAACCTGGGGGAGGCAGAATATAAGGTGAAGGAGATTCTATAAACCAAGATCGCTCACAAAAAATGATAGTACTTTGATAAATGGGTCAGCTACCCGTTAGAAGAATCCTCTTAGTAAACAGCCACTGATTGTGCCAACTGTCCCCGGAAAGTGGAGGAATACTGGGGGCACAGGGGCTCTCCTCTGAGGGGTGATGTGAAGTCAAGGCGCTGCCTAACTTCCACATATCCTAACCCCCCTAAGGCGGGGATCACATCTTATAGTATTTCACATGATTTACATAAAAATGTAGGGCTTGAGGGCAATGACCCTCAAAAATAGCATTCTGTCAAATCAGATGTCATAAAATTGACAAAACCTCAAGGCAAAGGCGGCAAAGGTCAACATAAATGGTAACTGGGCCAATCAGAGGCCGCCAACTCAAATTCTGAGATACCATGTGTAGAGATTGGCAACAGAAAAGAGCAGCCCAGCAAATCAGGGGCTGCCAAGCCAAATTATGCCAAAAATGGAAGCGGAATGAATTATGGCATCAGGCAGCTCAGCGAATCAGGAGCTGCCAAGCTGAATAACACCAAAAGAGGAAATGATGGCATTGGGCAGTTCAACAAATCAGGAGTTGCCAAGCTGAATCTGCTGCTTGTCAAAATTTTATTGAGAGCCATGGCGAAGGGCAGCCTAGTGAATCAGGGGCTGCCAGGCCAAATTATCCCAAAAATTGGAATTCTGGTGATAAGGTTTAGATGAGCTCTGATTCATCCTCAACAAATGAAAATATATGCAGAAAAGTTTCTGTAACGCCACGGGTACTCATTGAATGGTCTAGAATGGGCCTAGAAAGGAATATCGTGAGGTTAAGATTCTCAAAATAGGCCCATGGATAGCCTACCACCCGCGGACTCTGTGGGGTCCAATTTCCCATTTCCCCCATTCCCTAATATAAAAAAACCAAGCAAAGGTGTTTAAGACAACTTCGTCCTCTAATAAATATAATAATAACCTTATCAATTAAAAATATAATTTTGAGATTTTAAAATCATCTATTGAGATTTTAAGGAAAATTTGGTATCTTGATTGAAGCAACATGGACCATTCCTTGGAGTTTGACAAAGCTGTCGCCTCTCTGTATGCTCTCTCTGGGGGTCAAACCGCCCTCTTCAAATGTGAGCATCATCCTTAAAGTGTTCCATGAATATCTAAACCACTCAACAAGCCAACGGATGAGGGAGCTCACCACAGCGGCCCTCTCTTGCTTATGGGCCCTCACGTGGGCCCTTTTGCCCAACTGCTTTGTGGCAATGTGGAAAGACTCCATTTGTCACATCCTGGTACCCATTCTACAAAAATTGCCCTCTTCAGATCCCCTTCACTGGGATCAATACTTAACCAATGACCTCATGGTCTACTGGATTAGTTATCACCAGGTATTAAAGATGTCCCCATTCCATATCTTGTATGGGTGAGAACCAAGGATACCTGCTCTCCTAGTTAAGGATGTATTTTCCTCTAGAGTTGAGGATACAAGTAAGCTATTAGACGATTAGCTCAACTCATCATCCATCCTTAATCAGAGGCAATGTCTAATTTAGCAAAAACAGTGACAAAAGAAGGCCATGCAGCGAATGATCTCTGAACCACCTGCCTAAATTCCAAGTTTCCAACCTGGCATTATAATCCCATAACCGCATCAAACCTAGAAGCGGTAAGCTTAGAACAATTTGGGAGGGTCCCTTCACCATCACCTAAAAGAGAGGAAATGAATATTTCATTAAGTCGCTAGCTACTGGTACCACTATTGATTGCGCCATGGCCGTTTCCTCTTGCCCTACTTGCCCTGCAACATGTTTGAGGGTATGATGTTAACATCTACCTTTGCGGCTTAAATTATAAGAATGTTTTAGGTCGAATATTACCAAAAAGGAAAATTTCAGCTATTTGAAATTCCATGATGCCATTATGAGCAATTCTTATGAGAATGTCAACAAGAACGACCAGAAGACCATGGCTGACTCCCCATGGAGCCCCTTAAACTGGGGAAACACCAGTTAAAAACCTGCACAGCCACTTTCTAAAAAAACAAATGATTGGATCTTGCAAGTTTCATGACTGACTTCAGGGAAACCAGCGGAAGGTACTCCCACAACCAGCACAAAGTCTTTCACCACACCTGCATGGGGGCCACCTCCTTTTTAGGCGTGGTGGCAGGCCCCCAAGGTGAGAATAATTTCTTGAGCGGTGATTGGCTAGGGTATGTTGTTATTTTAACCAGATGGAATCTCAAATGATTTAGCATTATTTGGAATGATATAACCAATCCCAGCGGAATGGTTTATTGACTTAATTTCTGTTATTTAGTCCGATTGCTAATTAAGTTGCTCCCCAATTTTGGTTAAGCTGAAAATTAGTATTCCACTGAGTTTGGTATTTAGGCTCACATGGGGGCCAATCGGTGGCTCCAAATTAGTAGAAGGATCACCAGCAAATAATAGCTGAGCATGATCCAATCCAAAAGCAGATTAGTGGTCTACGCCAACAGCCATTTGTGGTCTGTTGTGTGATTTCTGGCGGAAAGCCAATGTATTCGCTTATCCACAAATTCACTATCTGATACAATGTTGGAGGATCCACCAATTATGAGTTTGAGGTGGCAAAAGTGTTTTCAGTGCCTCATTTATTATTAAGATTAGATGTCAGTGAGATGTAAAGATATTCCAATTCAAAGTGAGCAACCAAAGTGGTTTCTGGGGCAATTATATCAGCTCAAGGTTGAATACAAATTTGACAATTATTTAGATTAATTATTTATATGGTTCACCGGTGACTTAAGGCTGAGGATGAACCAAAACTAATTCAGACATCGGGAAGGATGGAGTGAGAGGGTTGACGCCAGGGAAGAATAATGTAAATAGGGAAGAAGAAGAAAAGTGGTAGGCTGGAAGAACCAGCGTTAGAGCTGATAGGTCAGCAATGGGCGCAGTATCCCTTTTGTAAATAGTATAATTACCTGGCGCTTCCCTTTCAATTATATCTCCTTTTGCTCATTCTCTTTTATGATATAAGTTTATATTTATTTTGTTGTTTAAGGAATGAGGATAGGGGATCCCCAAAATGGCATGGGTGACATGCCAAGGGGTTAGCTTTTGCTGCTAGCCCCGACGCCTAAAGTAAAATGGCAAGGGCTGATTAGTCTTCATACTGGTTAGCCTGCCAACTAGCAGAGCCTAAGGTCGATTATCTGATATTGGTGTTCACTACATGGGGACTCTGCTGGTTGTTGATGAAGTGACTAAAAGGTGGTGAAGATGTGGCAGTGATGTGCCACTGTGGTTTGGTTCCAGCAGTTGTCGGTGATAGGGAGGGTAAGCCCTGGATGCCCGCCTCACACGCTGAGTTTGAATTTAAGATTACCATCTGATTAAGTGGGGGGATGTCATGATTTTAACCAGATGGAATCTCCAATGATTTTAGCGTTATTTGAAATGATATAGCCAATCCCAGCGGAATGGTTTATTGACTGAATTTTGTGTTGTTTAGTCAATTGCTGGTTAGTTGCTCCCCAATTTGGGTTGAGCTGAAATTAGTATTCTGCTGAGTTTAGTATTTAGGTTTGCATGGGGCCAATCGGTGGCCCCAAATTGATAGAAGGATCACCGGTGACTAATAGCTGAGGATGATCCTTTCTGTCAATGGAATCAGCGGTTGATGCCAACAGCCATGCGTGGTATGTTGTGGGATTTCTGGTGGAAAGTTGATGTATTTGCTTATCCATGAATTCGCTGTCTGAATAAATGTTGTCAGATCAAACAAGCTAGAGTTTGATGCAGCCAAGGGTGTTTTCAGTGCCTCATTTATTATCAAGATTAGATGTCAGCAAGATGCCGATATATACCAAGTCAAAGTGAGCAACTGAAGTGGTTTCTGGTGCAATTATATCAACTCAAAGGTTGAGACAATAATTGATGATTATTTAGATTATTTATTTATATGGTTCACCGGTGACTTAAGGCTGAGGATGAACCAAAATTAATTTGGACATTGGGAAGGATGGAGCGAGAGGGTCAACGCCATGGAAGAATAATGTAAATAGAGAAGAAGAAGAAAATTGGATGGCTGGAAGAACCAGCGTTAGAGCTGATAGGTCAGCAATGGGCGCAGTAGCCCTTTTGTAAATAGTATAAATACCTGGCGCTTCCCTTTCAATAAATATCTCCCTTTTCTCATTCTCTTTTATGACTTAATTTTATATTTATTTTGTTGTTTAGGGAATGAGGATAGGGGTTCCCTGAAATGGCACGGGTGACATGACAAGGGGTTAGCTGGTGCTGCTAGCCCTGACGCCTAAAGTTAAATAGCAAGGGCTGATTAGTCTTCATACTGGTTAGCCTGCCAACTAGCAGAGCCCAAGGTTGATTTTCCGACAGGGTACGTCAAAACCCTGCCACATGGGTTATATTATGCCCCAAAAACCCAACGTCTATTTGCAAAAAATTACCTAACTTTCCTCCAAGTTCTGATACGATTGTTTCTTATAGTACTAAATTGAAAAGCATCACAGCTATTACAAACCTATCTAAATCCCTCTGACCTTCAAAGATAATATAAATACTAGTTGTCAGAAATTTGAAAGGGATTGCTTCTCATTTTTATCCCTGAACTTTCATTAAAATTAATAAAACCCATTTTTATTTATCTTCTTTCATTTTATTAAATAATTGGTGGATCTAGTGACGTATCACCAAGAGATCATGATTGATCCTGATTCCTACAACTACATTAACTCCTCCATTTACTTCGTCCTAAATCCCCCACAAAGTTCATTAGCCATTAATCCTCTTTTTGGCTTTTTTTGTGTTCAATTAGAGATAGTAATTCTTAAATATTATCCTAGTAACAATTGATACTTGATCACCAGTTAACGTTATACCCACCTGACTTATTTAGAAAATAAAAAGAATTTAGACTTCTATACAAAACTGAATATGGGACAGCTGTTGGTTAGGCAACTAAAGCAATTGGGGCGTTCCTCACCTGACCTCTCCAATTTGTAAAGCTTGTAAATACTGCCCCGCTATTGCATTAGAAAATAGTAACTACAAGTTGCTTATTGGACTCCATTTGATGTGGGAATACATTTACATCCTCACCCATAAAGAAAAGTATCTGTCCCTACTAGGGTATTGGATCCCCTTTATACTTGACCATCATTCAAAAGTTAGGAGCTCCATCAAAATGAACATGCATCCTTAATAGCCATCCTCTATTTTTAAAGTCAAATATCAAGTCTCATAAGGCAAAACTAAGTTACCCCCTGAGGCTGTGGATTCTAAATAAGGGAACCCTCTGTATGCCTCCATCCTATTATATTACCTCTGGCAACAAGGAACTTTTGGATACAGGGATCATGATTCACATCTCTCACAAACAAGTTTTGGAGCTAAATTGACACCTAAGTTCTTCAATCAAAGAAGCATTGACCTGCTCAGGGATTTTGGATCCTGCCTATGAGAGATCTCTATCTTATTGGGCAATTTAACGAATCAAACCCTCCAAGTCCCTTGGCATGCCCTATTGCTTATATAAAGTTATATCCCATTAAAAGGCTTCGCTGATGTGAGATGTTTGGCTCTTTACAAAATTTAGGAATTTACCCTCCATCTACCATAGCTTTAGTTGACAGCTGAATTGAGGACATTCTCACTCCCAATGAAAGCCAGAACGTTAAAGATCTCCTTAAAGAGTATGTTAATGTTTTTTCCTTAGGATCAAGTGACTATGAGAATATGTCAGGGTTATCCACCAAATTTAGACCAAGGATCATTCTCCATTTCAAGCTCAGTCAAAGGAGTTTTAAAGTCAAGGAAGCTCAAGTGGCCTTAGAGAACAGCAACTATTGGAGACCAAGTTACCTGTGCCTTCAGAAAGCCTGTGGTCTTTACACTCCTATTAATCCTGAAGAAAAATGGTGGACTTTATGCTGTCATGGGTTATCACCAGATCAATAAAAATGAAAGAAAAGATAGCTATTAGTTAAAAAGCATATCTTTCCACTCAAACTCACTTTTGAGTAATTTATATAAGAAATTGTTTTACCCACCGCCACCTGGCTATGACCTTTTCCCATTTGATGTCAGCAGATCTGCCGCCTGCTGCTCCAGTGCGGGCTGCGGTGATCCACCTCCCAGCGTTTTCTGCCCAGCAGGGAAATGAAGATGGACAGGCTCAAATAAGTCCATCAACTCTACTGGCTGATTTGTTCTCCCATGAGACTTAGTGCTCCACCTTGCGCGCATCCACCCATTTCACCCCATCCTCTCGCCCTGCCCAAATCTACCATCTTTTATTGCCTCCATGTCAACTATGGGCGTTTATTCCTATACATTGACAAGGCAATTATTGAACTCGCCACTGCTGCCTTCACGCCTGCTGGCTTTATTAATTTCTACCCTTATAAGGGCTATTTTTACATAGGATTCTCAATGAAAGCAGATGCTGCAGCACCGGCGTTGGCTCCACTAATTTATAAAATACCCCATCCCTACCATACAAACTTGTTCCCTAATGATACCACTATAGTGGTGTCATTTGCCAACCTCCCTTCGCATCTCCCACCCCAAATTCTTTATGGCGAGTTGATAACCAGGCTTTTGTCTTATGGAATTTAGCCCAACTTTGTCTTTGCCATTCCTTCTGGTGCGGAGCGCCTTGCGGGCCCTCGCGCCACTGCCACTATTATTCCCCACCACCCTACCATCACCCAACACATCCCCAACATGCTTGCATCAAAGCACCTGAGCTTTTATTTTGGGCTTTTGTCAATCACGATCAACTGATTTGTCTCATTTGTTTTGCTCTTGACCACACTAAACGGTCCTGCCCCTATGCCAATTCACTCAGTTCAATTTCTGAACCCATTTCAGCATTGTCTGAATGGGCGTTTTGTTGCCCCCTCCTGCCCAACATTCTCGCACATTAACCCAATGTGGGAAGTCAGCCCCCTCCAAATCCTCCAGCCACACTCCCCACCCTGGGCACCAACTGCCCAATCAGAGTCAGGCTTGGACCACTATTCGCACCCAAGCACCCCAATTGAATTCTAACCTCCTATTTTCTTCATCCACTATTCAAATAAACCAGAATCCCTAGGAGCTATTGGATGAGGTTGAAAAGACAGGTGGAATTCTCATGAATAAGGATGCTGAAACTAATAAAGAAAGCCCAATTGATTATTATTGGGCTGAATTTTACAATTTGGATTTTGAAAAATCCTCTCTCCCAAATGATACGCTCCTAAACCTAATGCTGCACAAACCAAAGTGACCACCAGCTTGCCATTGCAGCGGTGGACTAACCCCTTTGCAGCCAGCTCCAAAAAGCAGTGGCACGATCAATGGCTCAGTTCAGTAAAGGGCAGAGCACAATTGACTTCCCCCCTGATTCCCTAAAGTGGCATAAGAGGAAATCTCCAAATTGCTTGATGTTGCCAAAACTGCCTTCATGCATGTGGCAAAGATATATGAATTCAGCTCATCCTCCAAAACTACCCGCCAAACGCTCACCAGATTGACCCAACTCCCAGATACCCGCATCCAAGTGGAGCAACATGTGGCGCAGTTAATGGAGGCTGTCTTCCAAGCTGATCTTTAGGTAAGGAAATGATATTTTCACCTGTCTCCATCCCCACTGTGATGACCCCTCAACGCCATATCTCTCTGCGTTTATCCATTTCTACATTAACTGTGATTCTTCCCAACTTGCTGAGCCTGTAGAAGATCCGCCTGACCCTCCCTCCCCCTCTGCCATGGTGGGCTAGCGGTCTCCGCTACCTTCCTGGTGAGAGGTTTTTTTGTTATATCTCTTTTGTTTGTCACCCAGTAGTGTGGGTTTATCGCGTTTTATTGGCAATGTCTGTCCCCTGGTCGGCGTGCCTCAAATAAATTTATTTAAATTTAAAGATAGCTATTAAATGCCACATATAGATAATTTCTTATTCTTGATGTTAAGCTCCCACTATTTTTTGGCTATAGATCTTGCCAGTGGGTACTGGAAAATTGATTTGTTACCAGAGGACCATGAAAAATGTTCCCTCATTTAAAGTTAAGGACTATTTAAGCCCACTTGAATACCAAAGGAGTTCTTTTACGCCCCTGCTTACTTCCAACGCGCCATGGAAGGACTTTAAAGTGTCATGAAACGTTCATTTGTACTAGTTTATCTTGATGATATTACCCTTTTTTCAAGAACTTTTAACAAGCACATAGATCATCTTTAGTAAGTTTTCCAGAAGCTATGACAGGCCTTGTTAAATTTAACGCCGTCTAAATGCTCCTACTTAAGAAAGAAATAAATTTTTGGGTCACTAGGTAGGTAAAGCCAGAATATACCCGATGGATGATAAGGTTATGGCCATTTCTAAGATGTACCCTCCTAAATCCCTATGAGCTGTACAGTTTTTTGGGGTGGTTATATATTATCGCCGTTTAAACCCTATTTTGTGACACTCTGAGCCTCTATACAAATTACTGAATAAGGGAAAACATTTTTATTGGAAAGAAGAGCAACATCAGGCCTTTGAACTATTACGCTCAGCTATAAGCCATTCATCAGTACTTATACATCTCAACTTTGATATAACTTTTCTCCCTTGTTTACTGATACTAGTGATATAGCTATCAGAGCCATACTATCACAGCATGACGAATGTTAGCAGACAATATATTTCATGCTATAGAAAAAGCCTAACCTGAGCTAAACGCAACTATAGCATTACAGAGTGTAAATGCTTGGCGGTCCTACTGCTTACTTAGCATTTTTGAACCTACTTATATGGGAATCATTTTACTTTAGTTATGATAATGCTTATTTTCAATGGCTACAGAAAAAAAGGATGCTGACATGAGGCTATCTAATGGAAAAATCGTAATTTCAAAATTACGATTTTTCCATTATTCATCAGACAAGTCCCATCACCAAAATGTAGATTGCTTATCCAGGCTCCCCATATTAACTCTAACCAATCCTGATCAGGATCACCTCTACGACCTCTTAAACTAATCACATCCTGGAAAGATTAATCCTTGTCCTTCAAAATAATTAACAAGAAAGTTGGTGAACTTCTAAGTTAAAACCGGTAAACTGTACAAACTCATATATCAAAGTGGTTGCATTATATACAACCCTCAGCTCTGAATGAAATCATATTATAGGGATATCATCAGGTCAACCATGGGGGAATTCGGAAAAATTACCAGAGGCTTAAGGCTCAATGCTACTGGGAAGAAATGCTTGTCTCCATCCAAGATGTATTAAAATTCTCCTGGTATGTAAAAGTTAATATTGACTAATCCCCAAACTCAATATCCTGTGGTTCCACGCTGTGAAATTTTTCCATACTATTAGTATTGATGTCGTGGGACCTTCCACTCAAAGATCTAATGGTCATTGGTTACTCCTCTTAACAGTGAATTATTTAGCTAAGTGGAACAAAGCTGTATCACTATACTCTTCTTCAGCAAAAGCTACCGCCACATTTTTTATATAATTGGTTTCTCACCCAGCATGGGTGTCCTGGCATAATTCTTTCTGATAACGGGAAAAACTTCCAATCATTAATGACAGAAGATTTAGCCAAACATATGGGATCAACTCAAGAAATTTATCTCTTTATCATTCTGCAACAAATGGAATGGTAGAGTGGGAAAATGGTACTTTTTCTGGAACCCTCTGGAATTGGCTATGACTGACTCACTTCATTAGCCCCAATATTTGCCTAGTGCAATTCTAGACTATATAATCTGCTATCATCAAATAAATATGATACCACCCTTCCAAGCGTTGCACAGAGTAAGTCCTCAGCTACTAAAGTGCAGGCTATTATCGACCAAGCCTCCCAAAGCCCCTGAAGTCTCTATGCAAGGTATTGCCAATGTAATAACTGACTTCAGGCACTGGTCTCTGAGAACTTATCTGCTACTACTAGTAAAAACAAAGTCGGGTTATTGACAAAACATGAAACTCAGCACACCTTCCAATTAGGTGACCTTGTCCTTTTCTATCACCATTGGCTGAGAGGAAATGATAAAATATTGGGCACCAACTGTTTGGGGCCCTACAAAGTCATTTATAAGCGGGGCAATGAACACTCAATTATGGAGGTAATTTAGGGTACCATAGTCAATCATGTACATAGTCACTTTCTCCATCCGTTTTCCCCATACACCAAGATAAGTAGGGGATATTGTCAGGATTTCTGCCCAAATCAAAGGTATGGATGAGGTAGATTATGGAATTGAATCCAAGCCGTCAAGATTGGTGAAACCAATATAATTGATTATCCCTGACAATTTAAGCCCTCTCAATATTGGGGACAATCCCTGACTTATTCAAAATAGCATCGATATTGGGGATAATTCTCACTAATTTAGTCAATTATTTGCCCAAAACATCCTAATAATGGTGTTTAAACCCAAACTATGCGGCGACCCAATCTTATTTTATTAAATTACTAAGCTTGTTACAAAAAATGTCATGTTTACATGACTTTATTGAAGGAAGTAACTTCAAAAAAAGCTGGGCGCCAAAAGTCAAAAAAGGTCACGCTACAGGACCTTCTTGACATAAGGCACACCTTGGACAAACGCTGGGTGCAGGCCATATATGCTAGGTTGGTCTAGGTGAAGTGCAAGATGCCAGCCATGTGTAACAGCAATGGCATTAAAACGGCTGAGTTACCATTTAAACAATGATGTCTCAATTAAGTTTACTATGTGAACAGGGGTTCAAAACCCATTTAATTTTCAAAATTTTAACTCGGGTTGACCTTACCTTCAATCAATTAGCTAAGTTTAGTTAACCTTTAGTTGTAGTACCTGGGAGATGGAAGCGTGTGCTTATTGGTGCACCTGGGCTTAGCATCACTTCAACCAACTGATGATTACCTCATTATAGTTTAAATATGATTCCACAAGACCAACCTTCCTCACTGGTTGTCAACTTTTTATAGAAACTGTTTGTTTACATTTTCTATCTTTTAATATGGACGAAACTGTGTGTGGACTTTTTGGGCAGGTCCCTAACAACATCAACATTTTATAAATACCAAATTATATGATTGCAGCTGGTGTACCGCTGGACCTCCCTGGTCCCCACAAGATCAAGGCACCCAAGCCCTCCAGCCCAGACCATCACTTAAATATGGACTCTTCTTTGAGTCCACCCAAGTATTATTGTTTGTTCGCCTTATATTAATATATACCGTGTTTAATACCCTGGCCCTGTGTCTCTTTAACTCTAGCACCCTCTGTAGGGCTATACTTCCAATAATACTGACAACGAGTTCTCTGGTGTTGTGGCTGGCACCGAACACCATCTTACTGGGATCTGGAAATTATAGATACTTTTTTGGCATCAGATGACCAACCTAAACTTATGTACACAAATATTTTCAGTTTAGGACTTTAAATGGTGTGAGATGAGTATGCCAGCTGATGGCTAAAGCTGCAGTGGGGCTCACCACCATTTTCTCATTTTGCCAACTGTTGAAGAATCTTGGTGCTATTCTTGCTACCTCCAACAGGGAAGTACCCCCTTCTTGATCATACCTGGTTGAGTCATATGTTTCACAATCCAATGGTCATAATTTTCCAATATTCTCCCAAAAAAACTACAAAGCCAAATTATTACAATAGTTTTTCTTGGCACTGTGTTTAACTTTTTCAGATGGGACCATTAACAAAGGGCTTTTTGGTGAGGGCCTTGGAAGACATTGTGCAACTTGTTAATGAAATGAGTATGGGGGTCATTCTCATCCCAAAACACATTTCATAATGCTGATTTCATATATAAAAAGGAGCCAAATAACTTCTCTTATGTTCTAATATCAAACCCATTTCATTATTCTAAATCAATTCAGAGAACCCACGCTTGACCATGACCATGATCCGAAGAACATAGAAGGTGAAAAAGTAGTTACTTATTTATATAAAAATGTTTATAGATTTTGTGAATGTATGCTGGGATATGTGACCTCAGTAGTAAGAGTGGCCAACTATCCCTCACCATTATATGATGCAAAAACATACCCTGGAGGCATGCTTATTCCTGAAAAATATAATTTTGGTGAAGTGTTGGCGTTGTCTGCTTTAGATAAAGGCCATTATGAAGATTTTTTATTACAATCCTTTCATCCCCTTTAGGGAAAATCAGCACAATGAATTTGGTGGATATAAAAACCTTTGAAAATTTTATTGACCAAGACCTAGCTGACTACCTTGAGCAGGAAACTTGCCAGGTAGTTTGGTTAGGGAGGGGCTTCCCAAGGTATTCTCATGCTGAAAGTAATGAAGTTAGGGGATTATTAATTTGGCAGCTACCATTTTTTCCTGACCGTTATCAAGCTTAAAAAAACCTCTTGTTTTTTAATATGGGTGTACAGTGGTGGCGGAGGTTTGACGTCAGAACCAACTTGAAGGAGAATACCTTGTCCTTAACTTTGAAGAATTGTCATGAATCTTTTGTCCTCTTGGCTGGGGTGAACTATCATGGCGATCTGACCCACTGGCCCAATATTTACACTCTCAGTCTTGCTCCATTGCTAAAGCCCTCTTTTGAGGTACCCTAAACCTCCTGTTTAAAGGTTGGAATATTAGTTTTATCCGGCTTTAGCCAATATACTACCAGATCATTCAGAATTTGGTTGTGAATTCAAGCTCACCGTTGATCTGGTGCGTATATCTTCTCCCATTTACCCTTTGACTGTACGTGAAGAAGAGGCCTTAGATGTGTGAATTAATGAGCAGTTAGCTAAAGTTGCAATATTTTAACGTACCTCCCCTGTATGCTCCTCAATACTCTTTGTGAAGAAGGCTGATGGTACATTAAGCCTGTGCATTGATTATGGAAACTCAAAATTGTCACAGCACCAGACTTGCATCCCATTCCAGTTAACTCACAGATTACACTCTAGGTGGAGAAGTCAAAAGTCTTCTCCAAACTGGATTTCTCAAACGAGTTCAATCAGATCCAGATCAAGAAGGGCCAGGAGTGGCTAACCGCATTCTGTACCAAAAAAGGAATTTTACAATCTCTGGGTTATTTCCTTTGGGATTAAAGTATGCCCTGCTATCTTTCAACGCCTTATTGATGTGGCTCTGGGGACCTGCTGGGGTATGCGTGGTAGCTTACATGGTTGATATTCTGGTTTTTCCCCTGATAGTGAGTCCTATGCAGTACATTATTGACAGGTAGTGGAGTCGTTAAGACTACTAACCTTACGTTGAAAATCAGTAACTGTAAATTCTTTTTGTCCAAGGTTACTTTCCTGGGCAACGTTGTGTTTGACAAGGCCACATGATATCTCCAGACAAGGAGAAGGCAATTTTTGATTGGCCCACCCCAACCTTTGTTAAGGAATTAATGTTTTTTTGGGGACATGTATGATCCTTAAGAACTCACGCAAAATCATTCTGAGGTGACGGCTCCCCTATATAAAGTGAGTGAGGCTAAAGTGCTCCAGTGGTCCCTCTTTCTTCAGTATGCCTTCCAAGCTGTAAAATTCACCCTGTTTTCCACGTCCATCCTTCGCCATGTGGATCCAGAAAAAGAATTCAACGTGGCTACAGATGCATCCTATTTTGCCATAGCAGTAGCCTTATTACAAGTAGGTGAAGATGGAATAGATTATCTGGTAGAATATTTTCCACGAGCTGTCTTTGGCAGAGTTAAATTATGCCTTATATAATAAAGAGCTATAAGCAGTTGTTGATGCGCTGGCTTATTGGCGTCATCAATTTCATACCTTATCCCAACCTTTCCAGGTATGTACAGATCATCGTAACTTACTGTACTACTGCATATCTGCCATGAAAACGGCATAAGAAGTTTATACTGACTTGCCAGTTGGGATGCTTAAGCACCCAAAAAGCAAGCCAGAATGCCAGAGGAATTGTCGCACATAAGACATTGTATGGAGTTGGGCATTGTAAACGATAAATTGTTGGTGCAGGGTGGTAGTAAGGTAATAACTCAAGAAAAAATCAAATGGAGACCGCCCCAGACACTGGAGGTCTTGATGCAGGAGGTGGTACCACAGGTATGGTTTTTACAAGGTCACCAATAGGCGGGATTAATTCAAATGGGGAAACAAGTAGGCGGATCCTTGCTTGGAGATGGTGGATGTAAGGCCACAGGATCCCATTATATTCGAGGTGGGCTGACCTGGGGATGATACCGCACCAATTGAGGGGAAATCAAATGAATGGTAAAGGAGGATAAAATCCAAAAACCTCCATGCACGGCGTATGATAGGCTAGGAACTGAATGAACCATCTTTGCTATTCGCTATCTCAGTTTGGAGCATTGGTGTGCAACACCAACATAGTCATAATCATACCATACCCAAAGTTCCAATACCTGAATCGAACTCAGGGAGGCAGTAGTAGAGATCCCTATTCTACCACTGGGGTATCCTACCCTAGGATCCCAATATATATTATTGACAAAAGTTTGTAACGACAGGGTTGAATTGCCAGAAGTATCTGGCTCGCTGAATCCTGTTTACGACGGTAGGGGACATAGTGACCATTAATACTGGTAGATCTCATCTGGTATAAGGACCAATGGGCCACCAGAAGAAAGCCATCTGGAATGTGGCCAGAAGATACTAAATAAAAAAAATTGATAATTTTTGCGGTAAATTTTTATTGTAAAAAAATGTGAAAAAAATCGCCCAACAATTTTCTCAGTGCAATGCAACTGGTTAAAATAGTAATCAATTGATGTGGGGACAAGATGGGATTTAGACTCTCAATTTTGACCTAACTGGCAAACTATTCAGGAATGGGGCAGATAAGTTCACTGGGAACTGACATCAAAGGATTTGGTGGCAGGCCGAATTGCTGTCAGTCTAACCTCAAACGCCCAAACCAAGGCTTGACTACATTAATAATTATTGGTGCATGGTTTTTGGCCCAACAATCAGTGGGAATCACCCAGGGCCACCCCACATAGGGGTGGTCCCAATTGGTTGGGAATAGGCTCAGAACGCCCAACCCACCAGTGCCCGGTTGCTGGTCCATTTCTGCTGTCAAAAGTGTTTCATCAGCCACAATGCCTGATTTACTAGAAGTGAGCTTCAAACCCTCATTGATGGTATCCGATGCTACTATCTGTATATCAGGGATCATCCTCAACGATTTTAGGAGGGGGTTAATTTTAACATTTGCGGTGTTGGCTAAATTGAAACTGTCAGCAATTCCAGCTGATGAATCAGTCTTCGTCACTTTTCACTATGTGGAATATGATCATTGGGCTTGTTACAATATGATTTCAGACTGATCAACTTTGTTTTGGTGATCTTGGTGAAAATTTCCCTGATTAAATGTACTAGTTATGCCAAGTTTTTTGTGGGCACTTGGGGAGGAATCTGAAGATGGAGAGCTGTTACCCAGCGCTTGTCTACCATATGGGAGAGGTCGCCCTGGGTAACAAGGGGTACAGCCACCCTCTTTGGTACCTTCTTACTCAGAAATGGTAAAAGAGCCTGATCAACACACAGGGGACGTTCCCTGGGACTTACAACACCTCATGTCTTGACCCCATGGCAAACCCGTTGGCATGAGACCCTAGCCCAATTTGTGTTTTCTTATGAGTTTACTAAGTGCATGTTAATGGTTTGGCGGATGATTTGAGACGCAACCCTGCACTAACTCCAGATCCTAGGAAGATAGAAGTGCATAATACCCAATTGACAATACTGCTGGGTATATTGTGTCTCAACTTCCCTCTCCCCTTGGCCTCAGGGCCAGCGCTTGTTCCTCTAGAAGATGCGGAGGAATATGGTATATTCAGAAAGGTAGTCCTTTCACAGGCTCTAATTGCCAAGTATACTATGGTCCTTGCTAAGAGCGCGTTGAGTCAGGAGTACATCACTAAGAGTTATCACGTGAGGGATGAGATGGTGTTTTCAGGTGTGCCCGTGGGTTCCTGCTGGACCACTTTACCTCAAAATCATCCTGGAACATCATGACGGAATCACCATTGGTCATCCTGTAAAGATAAAGAAACTGGAACTAATTCACCGTACTTACAATTAGAATGGGTTAGATGCACTAGTGGGCAGGTCTCGTAAAGATTTTTGGTCTGCAATCAAATGAAGCCTAATTGCCAGCCACTAGTGGGGTTGTTGTTACCAGTTCAAGAGGCTAAAGGGCCTTGGATTTCTTTATAAGTGGATTATATTGTTGAATTGACTGTGTCTGAATGCTGCGATGCCATCATGGTAGTGGTGGACCGTTCTACAAAGTTCTCTTACTTTATTCCCTGAAGAACCATGGTTACTGCGGCTGAGATCGCTAGTCTTGTCACTTATGTTTGCTCTTCAAGGGGTCCCCAAGAAATAATTACCGATTGTGGACCCCAGCTTACTTCCATCTTATGGGAGTAGTTGTGTAAGGCTCTTCTAATTCGCCCCAGCCGTTCAACTGCTTATCACCCCCAATCAGATGGGCATACTGAATGAGTGAACCAATTCTTGAAGCTGTTCCTGCGGTGTTATACCACCACAGATCATTTAGATTAGCTTTCATATCTCCCAATGGTGCAATTCAGTTATACAATACCCAAAATGAAAAATCAGCTGTTCTCCATTCTATGCTAACTATGGCTTTAAACCCGCCTTCAACATGGATCCCACCTGTAGTTCCAAGGTGAAAGCAGTGGTGAAAATTGCCAAAATTATCAAGAAAGTAAACCAGGGGGTTAGTATTAATTTAAATGAGGCCACGCAGGATTATAAGAAGAACGATGATGGTATGAGACAAGTTGGACCAGAGTACAAGGAAGGAGATCTCATGATGCTGAATGCTTAAAATATCCTATTGAAGCAACATGTAAAAACCTGGGACCAAAGAGAAAATGAAACAGACCTTGTTGTCAGAAAGGTGGGCCACGATTCATAAAAGGTTGGATCTCCCCCTTTTTATTCAAATCTTTTAAGTCTTCCGTGAAAACAAGCTTACATTGTTTGAGGGCCTATCCTTAGAGTCTCCTGACGCTTATCTCGTGGATGGGGCGCCGGAGTGGGAAGTGGATGAGATAATAGCTTACATTGAGTAAGAAGAAGACTTGAGTTTCTTGTATTCTGTAAGTGATTTGATGCAGCGGAGAACATTTGAGAATTCATCACGTGACTTCACCCTTGCCCAATACTTAATTGAAGTATTCTTTAAGCATTTACCAGAGGCTGAAAGCCCAAGTCCAAGCAAAGCCGTCGCTGCCATGGATTGGCTCATGCTAATAAAAACTTTTTGGCGAGTACCCCTGGAGGGGGGAGTGGAGTCCAAAAAAGGAGATGGTATGTCATGTTTTTTTGAATTTATTGAAGGGGCATTTGCCATGACAAGGCTGGGCGCCAAAAGTCAAAAGAGTCACGCTATGGGACCTTCCTGACTTAAGGCACATTTTGGACCAACGCTGAGTGCAGGCCAGATATGCCCAGGTTGGTTCAGGGGAAGTGCGAGATGCACAGCCATGTGTAATGGCAATGGCGTTAAAAAGGATGAGTTACCATTTAAAAAATGATGACTCAATTAAGTTTAATCTGTGAATGGGGGTTCAAAATCCATTCAATTTTCAATTTTTTAAGTCAGTCCAGTTTGATCAATCATACACTAGAGTTCAGTTGATCTCTAGTTATAGTACCTGGGAGGATTGAAGCATGTGCTTATTGATCCACGTGGGCTTAGCACCACTTCCATCAACTGATGATTACCTCATTAGTTTAAATATGATACCATGAAATTACCCCCCTCATTAGTATCTTTCTAATAAAATTTACGTTAGTTTCCATTTTCTATACTTAAACTTGGGCGAAACTGTGTGTGGACCTCTTTGGGAAGGTTCCTACCAACATCAGCCATTTTATATGCACCAATTTAACGATCACAGCTGGTGCACCTCTGGGCCCCCCTGGTCCCCTCCAGACAAAGACACACAAGACCTCCAGCCCATATTAATGCTTAAATATGGACTCTCCTTTAGGTTCCACACAAGTCTTATTGTTTGTTAACCTTTTATTGATATGTACCATGTGTTTAACACCGTGGCCCCGTGTCCCCTTAGCTCTAGCACCCTCTACGAAGCTATACTTTCAATAATACTTATGAAGAGTTCCCTGGCGTTGTGGCTGTGCACCAGGCACCGCCTCGTTGATAACTGGAGAGTTATAGATAATCTCCTAACAAAATCCCCAATTTATAATGCTTTGATTATAGTTTGGACTGCTTGGAGATGGACTGGGTAAACTTCTTGAACCTCCTTATGTTTTCTGTTCTAAGCAAACAAAGATTACTCTCTTTTTTTCCACATTTTAATCTATATTGCCTTATTCAACATATTAGAGAGAAATATAGTTTAGGATTATGACTCTAGGGACGTTAACCTGAGTAAAGATTTTTTGGACAATGAAAGCAATTAACTACAATCCAGCACCCAGAAAATTTGGATTTTTGGTTTTAAAATTATAGGGGAAAATGGTCTTATAACCCTTAGTCCCAAAAATTGGGTGGATTGCATCAACGTTTTAAAAAGAATCCCTTTATTTGATTGGGGTAGATTTAAGCTCATCTTAATTGCTTTAGAAGTATATTTGAGGGCAATTTGGTTGCGCTTCACCCTGTTTTTTGTAGTAATCATTTTGGAATTGCAGGCTTCAACATCCTTGTGATTTGGTCAACATCCCAATATATTGTGCAAAACAACTACACCTAGGCGCACTGCCCAATTGCACAATTGCCAGTATTATGAGCTTCCTATCTGGGAGGGCATATGCAGGTGATCTGCTATCAATTCATGCAGTGAGCGTGTGGAGACAAGCTCCTGAATCCCTGGGCTCTGGCTCAATTCACATTCCATGCGAGGGTTGGACAGTGCATCTGCGTTTGTGTCAACTGGTTGAACGAGTTTTTTGATATCCACCAAGCGTGGGATTCAAAATCCATGAAGCTCAGCCTACTTTGCTCTTTGGCTGACTAGGGTTTTAAGAGCGATGGCACTGCTTTTGCCTTAAGCTATAAAAAAGAGTGAAGCATTGTCACAATCTTTTTCTAGATTCAGGCGTATGGTAGCATTTGGGCGATGTACTATAGCTTAGAGAATATGAATACATCTAATGACAGAACTTTCTTTTGGGACTTTGTCTTACATTTTTCAAGCAGGCCATACAGGCTAGCAGAATCAATAGTATCTCTGATTAGTTTCAATTACCTCCAGCCCTTTGTCATTAAGGAGGATACCAAAGTAGCAGATTGTCTGCGAGTTCTGGATCAGGGCTGTGTGAGACATTGGGCTGAAGTTTAATATGCCAATCCTCATTTGTTGCAGTTTTTAAGTTAATCTTCAAGTTTAAAGCTAACTGGTATAGTTGCAGGATCTCCTTGACGCCCTGAAGATTGGTTGGAGAGCTGATACCCACTATAGCACCATTAGTGAAGACTAGCATTTTTAGTGGTCATTGGTTGGGGCGGGTTAAACCCAGAGTTTTAAGTCCAATCTAGCTAAGAGAAAGTTATATATAATATTAAAGGGTCATTGACATTATTCACCTTGCGGAGACCCTGACTAAACACGATATCATTAGTAAGGTATTTAGCAATGATCACCTTTATGATCAGGCCTGAGTACAGCGTTGAGTTTAACGATCAGAAGGATTCAGGGATACCAACCATCTTTATTACTACATGAAGGAAGGACCATGCTACCCGTTTGTAGGCCTTTTTCGTGTTGAGGAACATGAGATAGCCATGTTTAGATCACCGCATGTCCTGTAGCATGTTCTAGACTGTAAAAATAATGTCCTATATGTTTTAGCCCAGGATAAACCCATGTTAGGCCTTATTGAGCGTGCATGGTGCCGTTGCCATTAACTGATTTGACAAACTGCATGTGAACATTTTTAGTCAGCATTGTTAGGGTGATTGAGCGCCAGTCCAAAGTTGGCATTGAGGTCCCTTTATTGTATAAAAATACAATTCGGGTCACAGCCTCCCAGGATTTGTTGTCCAGTTTGTAGGCAGTAGTTGAAGAAGGTAGTGTTCTGGCGCAATGCAATGATGGGAAGCTTTGTAGACTTCCATTATCATGTTTTTGTGGCCTGGTAATCTCTTCTTCAGCGATCCATTAGTGCTTATTTGACTTCATCAATAGAGATTTCAGAAAACAAGTTAATGACATCCTCTGGCGAGCAGGCTCTGAGTGCCAGCTTGGCCAGTTCAAGAAGATCTTCTGCTGCCGTTTCATCATACCTCTTTCAGGACTAAACAGATGAATTCCTCCAATGAGCAATCGTCATTTGGGATTAAAATGGATAATCCTGGCGAAATGGCTCATTTGCTGAATTTCGTGGTGTTTTAAACTATTGTTTAGTAGTTGCTTCCCAAATTGAGAAAGCTGAAATTAAGTATTTCGTTTATTATAAGTTAGGATCAAGTGGGGCAATTGATGGCCCTGAAGGTATATACATATTACCGGTGACTAGTAGCTGGGGAATATCAAAATGAATTACCTATTATATACCAGTAGAAGCCTAGAATTTAGATCTTAAGGCGACCAAGGATGTTTTTGGCGCCTAATATCTAACAGTCAAATATTATTGTGTGAGGAAATTCTTAAACGATTGACTACAATGAGTAAAATGTGTTATCAGAGAGAAGCTGAGATATTTCAAATTTACTTAATTAACCAAAGATGTTTCTGGCACCTAATGAAAGGATCAAACCCAATTTGATATTAATTTTATCATCATTTATATGACTCACTAGTGAATGAATACTGAGGATAAGCCAAAACTAATTTGGACCTCAGAAAGGACGGGAGAAGAGTTTTAATGCTAGGGAAGAGAGAAGCGCAGAGAGAGAAAGAAAGAGTAGCTGGTTGGAAGGTCCAGCAATGAGTATTAGGTCAGCAATGGGCGCAATAGCCCTATGTACATGTAGATAGGTAGAGATTCTCTAGATAACATTCTCTTTCTTATTATCCCTTTTATTATAAGTTTATGTTAATAAATTTTTGGTTAGGGTTTAAATGGGAATCACCAAATAGTCTGAGTGATGCACCAAAGGCTCAGCCAGCGCTGCTGCCCTTAAGCTTAAGGCGAAATGGCAAGGGTCAGCCAGTCTTCATACTGGTTGGCCTGCTATTAAAAAACCAATGTCGCCAGAAAAGCGATTTCCAACAGTGATACTCACTACAGGGGTTCTACTGGTTGGTGCTAAAGTAGCTGACATATGGATGATGTAGTGGTAGGGATGAGCCACCAGTTTGACCGAGGGAGGAAGTGTATTCTGGTGTAAACCCAAACTGGGGGTGAGGTTTTCCAGATATTGTTGGTGGTGTGGAGGGGCAACCATAGATGCCTACCCTATACGCAGAGGATGAAAGTAGGATGAATAACATATGTTTAAGTAGGGGGGAAATGTCAGAATTTAAACTAGATGGATTCCTCCAATGATCAACCGTTATTTGGGATGAAATGGCCATTTTCAGATGAATGGCTCATTGACTTAATTTTGTGTTGTTTTAAACAATTGCTAGGTAAAAGCTCTTCAAATTGGGTCAAGCAGAAACCAAATATTCCACGAAGACTAGAAGTTAGGATCAAGTGTAGCAATTGATGGCCCTAAATAAGTGTACATATCACTGGTGCCTAGTAGCTGAGGATGATCCAATTGTATTAACTATTATAAGCTGGTGGAAGCTGAGGATTCCGAGTTTGAGGTGGCAAGGATGTCTTAGCACCTAATATTTAATTAATCAAATATCGTCTGGTAAGACAATTCTTTAAACAATTGACTACAATGAGCTAAAGTTTGCTATTGGTGAGAAGCTGAGTATATTGAAGTTACCCAAGCAACTAAAGCTGTTTCCAGAGCATAATTACTTTGGTAAACTCAAATTTAATACTAACTCATATAATAAACTAACATGACTCACTAGTGACTGAGTGTTGACGATGAGCCAAAAACTAATTTTGTACATTGAGAAAGTATAAGGCAAGAGGGTAGACGCCAGGGAAGAGAGAAGCGCAGCAAGAGAAAGAAAGAGTGGCTGAAAGGTCCAGTAATGTGCCAATAGGTCAGCAAAAATCGTAGTAGCCCTATATATTTAGATACCAGGTTTTTCTATTGATAAACATCTCTCTTTTCCTATTCTCCCTATTATTAGAAGATTATATTTATACTTGTTAGTTGGGGTTTAGACTGAGGTATCACTTAATGGTGTAGGTGACACACCAAGAGGTCAGCTGGTGCTGCTGTCCTCAATGCCTAAGGCGAAGTGGCAAGGGTCAGCCAATCTTCATATTGGTTGGCCCGCCAACCAACAGATCCCACTAATGCCAGAAAAGCTATTTCTGACACACTATGTCAGTAGTTTGCAGTAAAATTGTTTGGGTTTGAAATTATTTGATTTTTGGGTACAATGTGACTTCTCCACTCAGATTCTATATCTCATATCTTGGCCTTGGTTTGGATTTACTTGAGGTGCATTAGTCCCTCCTTGGTTATTATCCCAGCTAGGCTCTGAAATTAATAGGTAGCATTGACCTGGCGCTCCAAGTCCTGTTTAGATGTTATCTTATATTGCTTTTGAGTTGTTCAGTATTCACTCCACCATTCTTTGCTGTCCCACCAAAAAGGTTTTAGTGTCTCCAGTGCATCCTTCACGTGCTTCACTGTGGCAGTTCATATGTAGATTTTTGCTTTCTCAAACTTCAAACTACCATGCTTTACTTTTTTATTTAATTTGGACCCATCTTTCCAGGGGGTCTATCTCTGGGTGGGAGACCTAATACGTGACTAGTTAAACAAAGAAAGTTTTGATAATCCAGAGCCACTCCTCATCCATCAATGTGGCTACTGCCAACTGCTAAATTGATTATTTGGGGGGCATCCAGATTAATATTTAATCGGATTATCATATAGTTTCTCTCAGCATTTATAAAAACCTTGATATTGGACTTCAGCAGTTTGAGGTCAGGTGGCACCAGTATGTAGTACAGGCATGAACCTGTCTGCAGTGTACTGGTAGAGTCATACAACCTCTCATAAGTTTGTTCAGGTCATTGTCCTCAGTTTCAATTGTAAGGCACATCCTTAATTTGACCAGGTATTCATCATATCATTGGCCTTACAGTAGGGACCTTGCTCATTGGGAATTATTCCTTACTTGCGTTTGTCCTAAAGTCCAGGTATCATTCTATATCCGTGGTATCCTCAGTTTGTACACTAACATGAATTTAAAAAGTTCTGACTTTGTGAGGCTTCACTGGTGTGTACACAGCTACCATACCTGATGGCTTCTGTCAATTTCTTTATTTTTAGCGGTTGCTTTCAGAATCCTTCTGGCGTGGGTCTCCTCTATGTTTATCAGGTCTATGGTCTTGTAAATGTGACAAACAGCATATGATCGTCCAGAGGGCTTGATAACCTATTTGGTGGGACCACGGGCGGTTTGTTACAGTGTGGTTTGGGGTTGGCTCCATCTCCTCTTGTCTGCCTGCTTGGTTTTTAAAAAAAAATTAAGTTTATAATATTACTTGTTTTAAAATGGTGTATCTTACACCTTTTTGTTTGCACTCTCGCCATCCCCTGAGCATTTGTGGTAGCTATCTTTATATCTGGCTGCCTGACCCACTATTATGAGGCTTAGTTTTTTTCAGGTTATGTATAAAGTTACAAACAGATGTGGTAGATTGGCGGCTAGTTCACTGAGGGGTGGTAGTGGGGTAGAATTTGGCTTATGAGATCAGTTGGTCAGCATGGGTATAATTTTTCAGGGCATTTTGTGCACTAAAAGTTCCATTTCCATCACCTTCTCACTATCAAAAGACAGTGGGGACAGTTTTAACACCAGCTCAGGTGTTGCCTTTGTCCCTACTGATGGTACAGAGTATATAACCTTACCTGTTGATTACTTTCCAGTGCTGTCATTAGATTTGTCATCATTATTTGTTTTCTTTGGGGTTCAATTGTCTGACTTAAAAATTTGTCGACTTGGTGGGTGGCTTGGTAGCATCATTTGGTTTATGCACCAACAATTTTTATGATGGACTTTTTGTTTAATTTTGGCTTGTCAGTCTTAGTGGTCAATCTATCCAGGTCCTGTGCTGAGCATCCAATTTTGGAATTTATGGGTCCTGCCTTCTTCATTGTTCCTCCTCACAAATTGTCCATTATGCCTGAGATGGGCTGGACGAAACCAGGTTGGGACCCATTCCCTCGCTCATCTTATAGGCCTTGGGGGTGGGATTCATGAAGAACTCATCATCCGCTTTGGGTTGCTAGGCAGCTCTCACTCCCATGCTTCCCTATAGTCAATGTTTAACACCTGCTTTTGGAGATTCTTATCTGCAACCTCCATATGGTTACATGGTATCCACTCCTTGGCCTTTGGGTCTGAGAAGGGTTTTTGTAATGGCTTTGGTAACCCAGTCAACGGGGTCACAGTTGTATATTTAAGGGGGATACCGTTTCTGTGGTGACATTGACCATTGTATGGTTGGTCTGGTAGTAGAAACAGAACGCCTGCTTCGCTTCCTCCTACACATGTATGACTCTTCTTAGTCTGGGCAAGCGGATGAATTGGGGTAGGGCAATATTGTTAATTTTCATCCAAGGTGTTGGTTCATAGATCGCTTTGACCGTTCAAAGGGTGAAGTAACTTTGCGATATACTTTTCACTGGCTTGATGAAATCTCCATACTTCCCTATAGTATGATAATTTAGTTTATATTGCTTTGTGCACTCATTCCCTCTCTCAATCAGTTGATAAGTTTTGACACGTTACCCATTGGTAGGTCTAATTCATGTAAAAGTTATTGCCATTATTAGATAAACTCCCTTGTATTGAATCCTGGTTTTAAGAAGCATTTTCTAATCAATTTATCCTGGTATCACTATGCTAATGTACCCACGTTTAAGTACCCATTAGTGATATAAATTTCCTGTTAGCACCTCGTCAAGTTTTTAGCATATTGACAAAATAGGTCAGAACACTCTTCCTCCTTCACCAGCTGCAATTGGATTTGGATGGCTTCCTTCAGGTATGACTTAGGCACCTGACAGTACTTAAAGATGCCATTGAATAATTGTCAGATATACTCGATGTGGCTCCCTGCACTTTTCCACATATAATCATTGGTTTGGGCTGACTTGATGCTATATGACTTGGCTTTATGATTGGTTTTAAGTACCTCAGAAATGGTATTCCCTTTCAGTTCTAACTGAGTGATTCGTTGATGATGAAACTCCAGTTTAGGAATGCCTTGATCAAGCATATGTTAATTCTTTATTGGTTTATATCTCTGGCCATTTTAGCGCTGATTTCTATATTTTGTCATTTGATGGCATAAATTGTCAAAAATTTCAACTGGTATCAGAGGAGAGAAGCTTCGTGTCTGTACTTTAGATGTAGGTACTTCTGGAGAGCTTCCAGCATAAACGAGTTAGTTGATACCAGTCCCTAACCATTAAACTGTTCCACCCCCAGTATATAGAAAATCTGTGCCATCGCAGCTAGTACCTCACTTTGCACCATTGGTTTTCCTCTGTGGGAATAACCCTTTGGCGGCATATGGTGCGAAAACCAATGGTTTTGGAGGGGATTTTTCCAGCCTTGGATGGTTTTGATCTGTATGCGCACCTTGAGCCATTCAAGGCCTATATTGGGGGTCGTGATACCTATCATTGCTACTGCTGCTTGCAGTGCGAATTCATGCTTCATCCACAGTTAGGCTGACCTGGGAATGAATCACAGCGTCTTAGTCAGCTGCCTTATCAAGTGTGGTGACATCTCTTCAAAGCTTCCATTTTACAATGGAAAACGTTCAACCATAAAGAGTCTTGTGGATTTGTTTTGTCACCTTTAGGCTTGCTCACTCCAAGATGTGATCTATAATGGCTTCTGTGAGATATCACTACTTCATTTCCAATGAAATAACATATTGACAGACTAGATAATGGTCTCTTTTAACAACCAATCCAAGAAGGGCCTCAACACTACCACCTTCCCCTTTTATAAACTTGACTTCATCAAGTCAGATGTGGTAGCCATAGGAATACAGGTATATGACCAGTGTAAACTTAAATAACCTTGAAACTGGCCGGAAACTATGGTTGGGCTTTTCTGGGGAAAACATGGTGTTTTACCATTCTAGTGCAATATTGACTAAGGTAGTATGGAGATCCCATTCAAGGGCAGTCAAAACATTAGGGCATTGTTTCAAATAGCTGGCTAGTTCAGTTGGACTGAGGCCTAAGCTCCCAACAACCTGGGCAAATTTATCAGGCATGTCAGCTTTGTTTTAATCTACTGCTTTAAGAAACATGATGCCAGCTCCCATCCACACTTTTGCATCTGCCAGCTTAAGGCCCTCACGGATGGCAGCCGTAAAAGTATGATGTTTTAGCGGGTGTTTCTTCCATTCCAGTGCATCTTTGATTTCAATCCTCGACGCTTTAAAAAGATAACATTGTCAAGCAATATCTGTGTATTGAGCAAGCACTTAAAAGCCCAAGCAGAGAATTTGTAAGTAAAGCAGATAGCTGCATTTGCAGGTGTGCTATTTTTGATATCCATTGTGTCACCATTGAGTACAAAAACTTCAGTGTCTACCATTGTTTGATTTTGCATAAGGACACTCCATTATGCACTAACATGCCTCTTTGAATGGGTGTATATTTTACTGGAGCTTGTGGTTATGTTTTGACTGCAGTTAATGTAATGGATCCTTCTGGTTGAACCTTTAGCTTTTTATAAGCTTTCTCAGGCATTCAATTCTTCAGATTTGGTTTCAGGCACTTCTTCATCCCATAGGGGATGGTTCCCAATGGTTTTATATACATTTGGATCAATTTTGTTCAGTATTTAACAATCTAACAACAATACTTTGTTGGGGATGGTCCCTAAAGATTAGCTTAGATTTTTAGATGAAAATGTGCGGGAATTGCCCTCCCCCACTGCAATAAATTTTTTGGGGCTGGTTCCCATCGTTTTGGTTGGCGTTAAATTTGATATTGTCATTGGGTTTCCACAACCATACTGAAAACTTTTTGAAGGTTTGCCATAAAGATTTAGTTGCTTAAATTTTACTGTTTGAGCTGGATATAGACTCCAATCCAACTAGAGCTCCGTCAGGATTTCTTGCCAAATTTTCTGTGAATTCCTGATACTACAACCAGATTGAGAGTCATTGAGAGATATTCCTAACACCACTGTTCCTGATACTGCTGCATCTCCCCAGGGTTATCTTTAGTAAATCAACTGGGCTCACTAGGGATAGCAGGCATCAGTGGTTTTATTGCAAGGTCCACTTACATATGACAACTGTTGTTTGGGTTTTTTTGTGATATAGCGGTTTTTGTATTAACCTAATTTGTGGTACCTTCTTTTCCAGTTTCAATGGGGCAATCAATTGTTTGATTTATGAAGGCAACTGATCCTATGCATTTGGTTGAAATTCCCACATCTTTACTGGGTTGTTTAGTTTACTCAAGTGCTTCTTGGTCCTGCATGTTGCTGCAAATTAGATTTGATTCAAATTGGTATTGTTGCCAATCTTGCTTTGGGTTGATTTGGCGGATAGTTATCCATAGAATGTTTTATAAATCTTGACAACTTTTATAATAGATATCATATAGGCTTAAGTAAGCCATCTGTTTCTTTATTCCTAGCAAAGATGGTCAGAAGGTCCTACTTGCGCTAGGTATGTGGCCATGAGAACAATGTTCTATAGATGCATTATTTCACAAGCAGGTTAGTATTCTCTTGGTAGATCAGTGCACTTTTGATTGGCAAAATGGTTTTTAGGATAGAGAGTACTTTCTTTTTTTGATCCAATATCATACCATTAATTTAATAAATATATTAAGATGGACCAGAGACGATGAATTGTGTGAATGTCCATTGTTGGATAAACTTTATTCTAACATTGGTGAAGTGATAGCTTCAAAGGAAATTTTAACATAGTATAAGTCCTATGTCTGTGGATATATTCTAAATCTAGGCATAATATCATAGCGGGATGAGCTTAAATAATTATAGATGGCTATTGCTTTTACATAACTTGACCAATAAAATTAATCACATTTTTAACTGAGTTATTGCAGATGTCAATCAGTAATTTTAGCATATTCAGACTTAATAAAGTTAACTATATAAACAAAATAAATTTTTGTAGATACCAATCATTGAATTTAATGTAGACTGAACTATAACACAACAAAAATTGATATTACTAATTAGAAGGATATTTTATTGCAATACTAATATCATATAAGTATTTTAAAGTTTGTTTTTAGATATAATTAGCGAGATTAAAATGGTATATAGAGATAGTGATTTTTAAAATAAAATTGGGGAAAAGGCACTTTTTAAGATGCACATATTTCTTTAAGGTAAAAAGATTTGCCTCCATGTTTTTGGATAAGTAAAATCTCATCTAACTAAGTCTAAAACATATAAAGTAATTGAGAAATTACAAATCACTAATAAAGCCCTTTTTGAAGTTGGTATCATATTCCATTCTGACATATATAATCTTGCTCACAAATACAAATTAGAGCTTATATTGGATTAGGTCCAAGTGTAAACTATAAGCACCTTAAAATATATAGTGCTGAGTATTTTATGCTATAATTGGCTATTATGAGGCAGTTTAAATATAATG
The DNA here is from genome assembly GCA_022478985.1 of Massospora cicadina. Classification (NCBI taxonomy): domain Eukaryota; kingdom Fungi; phylum Entomophthoromycota; class Entomophthoromycetes; order Entomophthorales; family Entomophthoraceae; genus Massospora; species Massospora cicadina. The sequence continues at coordinate 36,046 of JAKSZP010000605.1, forward strand.
TCAACTTAAAATAGGGTTATTGAGGATTAATAATCTATAAATTAGGTAAATTTTTTAAAGCTTTTTTGAAGGAAAGTCTTTTTATATAAAAATTTTTCATATGTATAAAATACTGGTTAAGTACTAAGCCAATCTTTACAAGATTAAAATGAGACCTAAGTTGGAGCATCCTCTTCTTAAAAAAAGATCATCTAAATTGGTCCAGTAGTTTCAGAATTATATGCAAACAAAAATAGAAAAAAAAACAAAAACATACAGGTCAAATTGAAACATTCTCCTTTTATAAAAGTTGGTTAATATATTTTCTGTATGTTTATCTTTTTATTCATCTTTTATGAATTCCTATAATATTCGTTCAATTAGATGGTACTTAGGTGAGCTATGCTATGCTTGCTAAAAATTCTGGTGTATTTGAACTATTTTCTTATAGTAAAATAATAAAATTTTTTAGATTTTATTAAGTGAAACTCCTATATATTTAAAATGGTAATTGGTATATTATTATTGCTGAGCAGCTATATATTCAGTTAATCCATCAGATAAAGCAATACAGACTTGTATATTATTTATTAAATTAATTAATTCACTTAATTTGAGCTCAACTGATAGAATTAGTGTTTTTATTACATGGGTTGTCTATTTGGCACTTTTAACAAGGTTGGTTTATTTATGGCATGAGGGCTATGTGACCTCCTTTTATAAATATTATTTGCGCATGAATAGATATTGCATTCCAATTAATTTTATATGTAATTTTAGACTTAAACTTAGGTATCATACTATAAAGATTTTATAGTAAAAATTATCCTAATGATTATAACCCCACTTAAGCTGCAGAAAAACTGCAGGATTTTTTCAGCATAAAAGAAATGATGCCCCTGTAGTGGAGTATGGACTCAAAGACCACTGCCTCACAAGTTCAATCCTGGTAGATGAGCTTTGATTAGGGAACAATTATGACTTTGTTGCCATTACACACCAATGCCCTAAACTGAGATACCAAATAGCAAGGTGTCCACGAGGTTCCTGGCTTATCAAAAATCCGTGCATGGAGCCTTTCTAGGTTTATCTCCTTTCCCATTGATTTGACTTCCCCATAAATTGGTGCAGTATTGTCCTCATGAAGGCCTACCTCAAAGAAATATAAAGTTGTAATTTATATATTTCAGCACAAAGGTAAGCACTTTTTTAATTTTTTGTTTTTTATAAAGTTATTCACAAAAAAATTATTTTAATTATCCCCACTCAAAATTATAGAATTATATATCTAATGCAAAGGAATACACTTTGATAGTTTTTAATCATCTATGGAAAATTCATTAAAATTTCTTTTTGTTAGTTTAAAAATAAAATGTAAATTTTTGTTCATATTCTTACTATGTATTTGATTAAGTATGACATTTTTAAATTCAAAGTGTGTTATTGAGTTCATTTAGGGTAAGATTTTTAGTGCCTTACTTATTTTTTACTACCTTTAGCTATTAATTCCTTAAAGCTATTAAGGTTTTATTTCTTTTTTATCATATGAGATTTAATTTGTTAGTCAGTATCTTTTTAAGGTTAGTTTTTAATGGTTATACTTATTTTTCACTAGATGTTTGTTTCCAGTATGATCATCTGTAATCATCTAAATTGGTTGCAAATATCTTTTTAAAGCGAGTTTTGCTTCTTAATTGGTAATAAAAAAATAATTTTATAGATTTTAATTTTAGCATAATTTATCATAATTGTCTATGTTTACTTACATTATCAGAGTAAGCTTGTTTTTTTCTCTTATAGAATAATTAAATTATAAATTTTATTCAGGGAAGGCTGACCAGAGATCAACACTTCTAATAAGAAAACTAAACTAATGAAACAAACTTCAGTGAGAGGAATGCACCGCAAAAGCAAACGCTATCTCCTGTTGCCATCAGTAACGCAAAGAGAAGGAAGGGGGGTACATGTGTAGGGGCTTGAACCACTATTGATCACATATGTAGGAAGGGGTCTGAAGCGATAAACCAAACTGGGAACAATGGTGAAACCATATGGTAGCGATGGGGTGGGAAGTAATTAAACATCCATGCCTGAAAGTGGTCCACAAGTTGTGAATGGAACTGGAGTATAGATTCCTGGGAGGTGGGAGTAGAACCTGAGATAGCATCAAAGACAACCGTGTATAGACCACATGGCGATTGCAATAACTAAGGCATGGAGGTAATGTGGAAGAAGGGGAATCATGAACAAAGCGAAGATTTCCTTAGACAGGCTGAAGAACTGTGCCTGATCCTGGCAAAAAGTTTTGCTGAACCTCATGCCATATTGCACTAAGGGAGGGACTCTTCCAGGCGGTGAACTAACGTTCCATACTGGCCACACACAACAAAAGATGAGTGCAAAGCGTTAGAGTGCTTGGAAACACAGTATATCCTTCACAAGAAACGCCACTCATGGGAATGAATAAGTGGCTGCAGAAGAAGGTGGTGGACATACTTCCATATGGCTTTCTGGGTATTGAGGGAGTAGGGGATGTCCAACATGTCCAGGTAGTCCACCCTGGCTGTGGGAGGGGACCTCATGAGTATCATTCCGTTCAGAATGGGTAGTCCTTGTACTTCAAGGGTGAACCAATGATTAGGGCGCCCCCTCTGGGCGGTGTGCCCACAGATGCAAATTCTCCACTCAGCACTCCAAATGGAGAGGAGAATCCTTTTGAAGTGGTGCAACATGCCATGAGGGCCCGCAGCAGAAGGGTGTGAAATGAGATACTTTAATAGAGAATGGGGGTGGGCAGGATTGGTGAGGCCTAGGGCGCGGGAGAAGTGTAGCAGGCTGCGCGGGACCAGTGCTGGGCTGAGATAGTAGGGTTAGTGACTGCAGCGATCCAGGTGCTAAGGATTTTAATAGCGTGGGCCTCTTAGTTGATCAGGCCCATGCCATCACTATGGCGAAGGCCAAACATGATATCCAGGTGCACAGGCGGTGGGCGGCCTAACCAAAGCCACCCTTTCAGAAGGGTGTATTTTGGCTTGAAGAAAGATGGAGAAAGGCGATAGCATGGGCCCCAAACCAAACTTTAGAAAGGAGCATAAAGTTGGCTAGCAATACTCTTCCTGTAAGGGAGGTCTAACGGGTTTTGAGCGAAGCTATGCATTTCATAACGTTGTCTAGGATATGATTTTCCATCACCGTTGAGGCGTACCCTCCCGCCTCTAGCCACACCCCCAAATGGTGGACAGGGCCAGCGGTGGGTCTTGATGCAAAGGGGAGCATAAGTGAGGCGGTTTGGGATGGACAGGGAAAGCAATCCCGTAAGCAAGTTGTTATAGCAGGTTGAAATTGGGGCGCTGAGTACCAGCGGGCTTGATACAAACCAAGAAAAACAATTTCGGTTTTGGAGCCGTTAAGTGCAGCATTAATTACCCTGGAGTAAACCTGGATAGTAGCTTCAAGTGCGCGTGCATCATGACTGTTAGACACCCAAACCACACAATCATCTGCAAACGCCATCATCTTGATTGGTGCTTGGCCTTGCACATGGACACCAGTAAGGCGTGAATTCACAATTTGACGAAGTATGTAAAGACTGAAGTTATACAAGAGTAGGCTTAGAGGGTCCCCTTGGCGTAGGCCCCTTTGAGGGCGAACTACATCCTGTGAGGAAACCAGGGCCACGCACAGCCATTGTGGAAGATTCCGTGAGCAACACCACCCATTTTATGAATCAATAGGGGAAGTGGAACTTGTGGAGGCAGTCTCTGAGGAAAACCCAGAGGACTTTATAATAGGCTCTGCTAGTCTAAAAAACAATTGCTACAGAAGCCATGGATTAACAGAAGATGGCTAAGATATGTATTTTATCCCAAATAGAACTTTTAGGAATGAAACAAAATTGTCAGGGGAAATGAGAATAGAGGCAACAATCCCTAGGCGGTTTGCCATGATTTTAGTAGAAGTTTTTGTGTCTGTGTTAATAAGTGAAATGGGACGCCAGTTGTCCAAGTCCAGCTTATCCCCTTTTCTTGTACAGTGTTATTGTGAAGGCCTCTTGCCCTCCAATAAGGAGGCGCGTTTCCATAAGGCATTGGTTTATAGAGACAAGAAGAAAGGAGGAAAAATATTTGAAATAATTCTTATAGAACCCATTAGGGATGCCATCTGGACCTGGGAATTTCCTATACAGTGCACCACAAATGGCTGACCATAGTTCATTATTAGTAATCAAATTCATCAACTCTAGAAAACTGGAAATGGTGAAGATATGTGCACTTTTGAGAGAACTGTCCACTTCAGTCAGCTTAACTGGATTGGAGCAATACAATTTGGAGTAAGAATTTTGTACTTCTATTGCCACTTTGGCTGGTGTATCTGCAACAAAGTGGTTTGGCCTCTACACCTGTGTTCAGGCCAAACTCTGGCGCAGTGCAAAAAATTATTAAAAAAGTAAGTGTAACACATATTGTCCACTGTTATATGCTTTGCTTTATATTGAACATAAACCCAATGCTTGTGTTGTCTTACCAGTGCAGTAAGGCGAGTGCACTTCTGCACACTTGCAACCCCAAGCTGTGCTGTAGCTCGCAGCAGAGACGTTAGACTTCAGGTGGTCCACTTCTGCCAGCCTGCACAAAATGACTACTGAGGCAGCCAACGAGCAATGTGATGAGATGTGGCGATCCTGGCAGATGGTGTTTGTTCTAAAGGTTGACCAGGTGAATATGGGTCTGCACATAATAATGTGGTAAACTCTAAAGCTGAAGTCTTGGTGTCCACTCATGAGGAAAGCCTATGCAATGTGATATTAGTGGGGTGGAGTTTTCACCACTTTGGCACCTGGGACAACGGATTGGACAAACAGAAGGAAACTGATACCATTCTGTGGCCAGATAAATTAATTTTCGTTGTAGTAAAGTGAGAAATTTGGGATTTAAATTTCAACGGTGCAAGAATAAGGTTAATGTGGGTCATGGAACTTAGCTGGCCGTTGTGCACATGGGGGCGAGACATGTTTGTGAGTAACAGTGCATGATGAGGCAGAGTAAGAAACAACCCTAGGGTGGTTTTAGAAAGAAAAGTTCAATGTGCCACTGTGGAGTGTAAGCGATGAGGGCCAGCAGTCTGTGGTTGCGTTGGTCCAGAAGTTCATGTTACCAACCACAAATGGGTTGGGGGTAGTGGAAGGGAATTGACAGCTGAGAAGAATTCATGAAAATTTTGTGCACAGGTTGGGGCGTAAATGTTAGTGACAGCGTGCACTTTATCATCCCACTAAAAGTTGACTAAAAAGGATGTAGCTGTCAAAATACAAGGTTGAAGATATGGATCAAAAACTACTGGTCACATGAACAAGCACCTCGCAGTGCAGAGACCAAAAGGAAAGGGAAGGGAGGAGCGTGGTTGCCCATATTTCCTCTGCACTGCGCAGAAAGTGTTTTTTTTGAATGGTCAAGATGTCTACGGGTAAAGTATTCTTAAAAAATTTCAGTTTCATATCCTGGGACAGCAATGCCTTGAGTCCAGCGATGTTCTATGTCCCTATAATAAAGGATCTCCCCATTGCACCTTAGGTGCGAGGGGAAGGCCACCCATGCCCTTCAGCCCACACATTCTCATCGCGTTGCTGTCTGGCAGTGTGGGTATTCTATGCTATGTAGTATAGTTTGGTATGGGAAGCTTTAGCTGTGAGGTTCAGGTTATCTTTTGCCTTCTGCTTTTTCTCCACTGGGGACATTTTTTTTAGTTTTGTGAACTTGTGGTGAATCATTTCATGAAGGTGGAACTTTAGCTGAATATTGTATCGTCACTCTGATTCAATAAATTCTTGGTAGCATTGGTTGTGAAACTGAATCACACAATAGGTTTTCAGCTTATGCAGCCCAATCTGATTGGTGGAAGGATTTGTGAGCTGCTTCCACCACAAATATTCAATGTCTTCCTGGAGTTGGGTGGGTGGGATCACTAATGCAGTCTTGGCTACCTTCTTGGTTGCCACCTTGGGACCTACTTCGCCTTCTTACACTCCTATGGGGATACAGGTTTCACTTGAATGTAGCACCCAGTCATGCCCCATCGGAAGGTTGCATCAGTGTCTACTGCTGGTTCATAGTGGGTGTCTGTGTCAGGAAAACAGTAAGATAAGTTTAGACTGATTTTGCCAGTAAAAGTGCCGGAGCACCCAAACGGCAAAGCAGAATGACAAAGGCACTGCTGCTGGTATGAATGATATGGAACTGGAAAGGAGTTTTGCCAATAACTGCCGGTGAGCCAGAATCTCAATTTATTTGAGGTACGCCGACCAGGGGATGGACAGTACCAATCACAACACTCAAAACGACAAAACAAACTACTAGCCAGGTGGGAAGCAGAAACTGCTAACCCACCATGGCAGAGGGTGAGGAGGGGTTGGGGTTGGTTTTCAGAAAGTCCCACCTCGATCAAGGGATGTTGGTTACCGTACTGGATCAGAGCAGAGAGCCAGGGCGTTGGGGCATCCGCATAGTGGGGGCTGAGATCAGCGTAGTAGGAGTTTTCCACTTCCAGAATAAGATAATGATGGGAAAGTGTTTCAACAAAAGCTGCGAGGAGAGCTTCAGCTTCTTTGTGGGATTCAGGAAGTTGGGTGAAAAGGGAGATACTGTGGCGGGTGATTTTGGCTGAGGGGTTGAATGAAGCAAGCGTTGCAACATTCATAACAGCAATTTCAGCATCATCGAATAGTTTTGGGATGTCACTACAGGGAGATTCAGGGAAGTCAGGGGGGAAGAAGATGGTGGGCAGGCCATGCTGGAGATGAGCCACTGACTGGGCCACCACGGTGCATAGTTTTGGGCACTGAGGAGAGGCCACCACAGCTAAGGCGAGCTGGTGGTCACTTTGGAAGGGGGCTGTATTGGGTAGAGGAGCAAAATGGCGAGGGGTAGGGGTTTCATTTAATTTGGGAAGGAAAAATTCTGCCCAACCATAATCGCCTTGGCAGAGAGGTTGACCTGTATGCTTACTAATGAGGACATTACCTGGTGAGTCAGTTTCAGCCAATAGATCCCATGGATTTTGGTTCACTGAAATAGTGGCATTTAAATTTGGGTGGGTAGGATTGGGCGAATGGGCAGCTGCTTGGGTGCGAATGGTGGTCCAAGCATTGCTCTGATTGGCTGGCATAGATTTAGGTGGGAGAGTGAGGATGGATTTTTTGGGGGGGCTGGTTTTACATGTGGGCCCACTGAACGAGATTGGAGGGTGGGAGGGGGCAGCAAAGCGCCCCATACTGAACCTCCAGAGGGGGGCTCAGAAGCCGCAGCAGCGGATTTGGCCTGAGGGCACACTCTTTTTGCATGGTCGAGGCCAAAGCAGAGGGAACAAATCTGCCTACCATTATTGACCCAAGCCCAAAAGAAATGATCAGGCGCTGCAGCCACACTAGCGCGGGGTGGGATTTGTTGGGCTATGGTAGGGTGGTGTGGTATGATGGTGGCTGTTGCACGAGGAGCAGCAAGGCGTTCCGCACCAGATGGAATGGCAAAAATGAAGTTGGGATGAGTGCCATAAGCCATGAGCCCCGCGACCAACTGGTCATACAAAACCTGGGGTGGAAGGTGGGATGGGAGATTTGCAAAGGATACCACTAGCGTGGTGTCTGAAGAGAGGCGAGTATGGGTTGTGGGAATGGGGTTTTTTTATAGATTAGAGGAGTTTGCGCTGCCGCTTCAGCATCCTCCTCAGATTGGAACCCAACGTCAAAGTAGCCCTTAAAAGGGCGGAAGTCTATAAAGCCAGTTGGCGCAAAGGCTGCAGTGGCTAGGTCAATAATTGCCTTATTGGCATATGGGAACAAACGCCCATAGTCCACTCTGAGGCAATAGCGAATGGCGGATTGAGGGAGGGCGAGAGGATGGGGGCGAGAAGGGTGGACGCGCGCCAGGTGGAGCGCTAAGTCCCGTGGGGGGACAAAACGGTTGGAAGCAGTGGGCGGGCTGTTTGAGCCCATCCGAATGCACTTGCCCATGGGCAGAAAATGCTAGGTGGGGGTGCACTGCTGCCTCACACTGGGGTGGCAGGCAGCAGAGCCAATGACATCAAAGAATAGGTTTGGGCAGACGGCTGTGGATAAATAAACTTAAATTTAAAATCGCTTAAAAGTGACTTTGAGCGGTTAAAGAGAGTTGTGAGCCAGAATCTCATACAGGCACATAATTTAATACCAGATGAGTACAGCCATTACCCCAAAGGGTGTGTGAGTGTCAGTGGGAAAGGCGGTTTATTTTTCAACATAAAAACTAACTTTTGGGGAAGATTTCTAATGGAAAAAAATTAAGAAAAAAAGACCAACAATTTTATTAGTGGGATGCACTGATCAAATCGTGGTCAATCTATGAGGAAACAAGCTGTTATCAGTTCTCTCAATTTTGGCCTAACTGGCGAATTATTTGGGAATGGGGGCTAATAAGCTCACTGGGAACTGACATTAAAGGAATCAGCGGCAGGCCAAGACACTGTTGGTTCAACCTCAAATGTCTGAACTGAGACTTGACTACCTTTCTGGTAGTTGGCACAACAGCATCTTACCTGATGAGCAGCGGGAACCCCAAGGCACCCCATGTAGTGGCAAACCCAATTGGTTGGTAATGGGTTTGGGATGCCCAACCCACCAGTGCCTAGTCACTGGGTCATTCGTTTGGTCAAAAGCGTTGTGTCAGCTGCGATTTAAATTTCCAGAAGGTAGCTTTTGACTATCATCAATGTTGTCCGATGCTACTACCTGCATACTGGGGGATCATCCTCAATGATTTTGGGAGGGGGTTAATTTTGACAATCACAGTGTTAGCTGAATTGATTCTGTAGGCAAATCTGGCCAATGAATCAGTCTTCATTCCTTTTTGACTATGTGGATTACATTTATTGTACTCATTTCCACTCATTTTTGGACCAATCAACTTCATTATAGCGATTTTAGCACTAATTTCCCTGATCAGGCGTACAAGTTCAGGAGAGGTGTATGTGGGCACTGGGGGAGGTATCTGAAGAGGGAGAGCTGTTACCCAGCGCTCGTCTACCATGTGGGCGGGATCACCCCAGGTGACGAGGATACAGCCACCCTCTTCAGAGCAATTTTACTTAGAAACAAGAGGAGGGCCCAATTGACACACAGGGGACGTTCCCCTGGACTTATAGAACCCTTTCCTTTTTCCAAAAGAAGGGCACCACAGCCAGAAAACTGCACAAGGGCTACATTCTTGTGCATCTTGGGTATTTTGATCACCATGACCGTTACAACTTTTTGGGGGGATGGGGGCGTTGGGGTGGGATTTGTGATATGCATTGACCAGCTCTATGCAGTTAGCACAATTGCGAGACTTAACCCAACTGTTCTTGTAAGCTGGATACCCTTTTCAGGCCGCGAGATATTGGATTGACCGCTGGGATTTTCAGGACTCTAAGATGTTTTCCACCTTGGCTTCTTCCACATCCCCTATCACAATAGGTTCAGGTTCAGCGGGGACAATACACTTGAATGGGGACAACAGAGACACTCATAAGATGGATGCTTTTTTTCAATGAGCTGGTAGTTTCAACCAAAAAGCGCCATTGCCATGTCTTCCTCCACCAGGTGGGGACCCAAAAAGTTTGCGTGAAAACTTTCTGGAAGGTACCAGCATCAACAGATGGCAATTGTCCAACATGACATGAGTGCCCAATGCGATATCACAACCAGGAAGCTATTTTCAATCCACAAACCATTTATAATTATTGATAGCCTTTTGTAAGGTGCTCCCATACTAATGACTGGGTCAACTGTATATGCTCAACGTGATCTGTGGCACCATGAACCTTTAGGCGTATAAAAAGAATTAACCAAAATAGAGAGGTTATAACCTAATGTTGCTTCATAGGGAGAAAACCCTGTAGAGGCGTGAGTACCGTTGGTATAGGCGAATTGGGTTTATAGGGAGGTCATTGGCTCCAAGTATCCTGAGCGGCTGAAGCATAACAGCGCAAAACTGTTCCACAATCTGGTTAACCCACTTGTTTTGTCCGTCAGACTGGGGGTGGTAAGCGGTGGAATTACAGGGGCGCTTTTTAGGAAGGATAAAAGCTCATTACAAATATGCTGTACATTGGGGTCCACAGTCACTAATAATCTCTTGTGGGAACCCAAACATCAAAAACACATGGCGTACAAAGAGCTGTGGGTCTCTTCAGACGTTATCACCTAAGTACAGGGAATAAAAAAGGAAAAATTGGTGTGCGGTCAACCACCACCACTGTGGTAAACTATAGGAACAGGGGAGTTTGATAAAAAAGTCCACAGACACCAATGTCCATGGACCCTCCACTTTTTGTAATGGGTGCAAGACCCTTCCTTCCTGAGCAGTCTGACTTTGCCCAAGCACAGGCAACACAATCAGCAATCCAAACTGGAACTTCATTAGTTAAGCCCAGCCAGTAACTGTAACACTTTATTAATTTGATGCATTTTTTGTTGCCCAGATAGCCGATTGTGGGAGGGTCATGATGTGCATAAAATACCTCGGCTTGGAAAAGAGGGGGAACCCAAATTCGTGACCTAAAAAAGGTGAGTCCTTCTAAAAATTAGTACAGAGAGTGTTTTTGATTTTGAAGGGTCGATTGCTCGAATAACTCCACCCATATAGGGCAAATTTGGTCATTTGGCCATCTAAGACCTGAGCAACAAGCAGAGCGTCAGGGGCAAGGGCAGCGGAAGAGATGATGGGGGAATAATCAACAAAATTTTGGGTAGTGGGAATCACGGTGATGAGGTCCTCTTCTTACAATTCTGTGGGACAGTGGGTGGGGTTTTGTCTGATAAAATTGGGAAGTACGTTAAGCGCACCTTTTACAAATTTGTATTTTAAATTGAAACGGCACAAGTCTCAAAAGGTTCAGGCTTGTTGATGCACCAATTTTTGCAGTTTACGGAAATACAAGAGAGCTCAGTGATCCATGCAAACAGTTCACTCATGCTGTAGCACTGTAACATGTACTGCCAATGAGTAAATGCCCATTCTACGGCTGCCAACTCTTTATCATAAATGGCCCAGGATTGCTTTGTAAACGTAAACTTCCGGGAGAAATAGGCGACTGAATGTTCCAAGCCCTCATGCTCTTGAAGCAGCACTGCCCCTACTGCTACTAAAGAGGCATCGCATGTGACAAGATATGGCTTTGCAGGATCTGTGTGTTTCAGGATGGTAGGGGATAAAAACACTTTCTTGATCGACTCAAACATCTGCTGGCATTTGGGCGTCCAATGAAATGGTATGTTTTTGCCATCAAGGGGGCGGAGCAGTGTTATCAACTGGGAAAGGGACGGGGAAAATTTCTTTAGGAAAATAATGGTTCCCAAGAAACTCCATAATTTGTTTATGGGTTGTTGGGGTAGGCCATTCCCAGATAGCATCAAATAAATCAGGGGGAATTATGCAGCTAACCTTAAAGCCAAGGTTCCTGAGAAAGGTAACTTCCTCCTTATAGAACTCGCATTTAAGAGGCTTAATGAACAAGCCTGCCTTATGCAAAGCAGCCTTGAGCGCTTCCAAGTTGATAGCGTGTTGTTTAGGAGTTGGAGAGTGAACCAGAATATCAATATAAGTGACTGCGCAAATAAACCAGAAGTCACTCAGTATACTGTCAATCATACATTGGAAGTAGCGGGGCATTCTTCATCCTGAAAAGCATTAAGTGAAATTGGAAAATGCCTCACTTCATCCAGATCGCATACCATCCTAACTTTCCATTATATAAATTTAGTGGAGGCATTAATAAGATCCAGCTTAGAGAGTACCTGAGATTTGGCGATTTCTTTGCTTATTGTTTGCTCTAAAGGCAGGGGGTTGGGATCATGAACCGCGACATTGTTTAAATGTCTGTAAAACTTTCAGGGATGGAGGGAACCATCATTTTTCCAGCGAAGATGATGGGTTATGCGACTGGCGATGTCTCCTTAAACAACCACCCTTTAGTTCAACATATCGTCCAACCAAGTGTTGAGCGCAACCTCCTCCTCTGCTGTGTAGGGATACAGCAGGCAGTTGAAATTCACCAACTTTACCGTCATACGGAATCCACAGTCAAATTTGGTGTGAGGGGGGTGATGGTCCACCTTCTCAGAATTAGAAATACTCTGGTAGCGCATCAATTCTTTGGGAAAATTGGATGGGAGGCCTGACAGGGAAACGAGGGAAGTTATGGAGCTGCGACCTTGTGCTTTTTTGAGAGTATTAACTAAGGGAAATTCTCCCTCAGTTTAATCATTGGCAAAAGACAACATATTTGACTCTAAATAAATCTTAACATGTTACCAATGCAAACAACCAACTCCTAAGATAACCGGGAACACCAAGATTGGCATTGCTGAGAACTGATTACAGAAGCTGAACTGGTGTATTGAGAATGTAAATGGTCAGCGAACCAGGTATGAGGCGTGGGAGGCTGACAACGCAACCATCACTGAAGCGCCTGCATCCAGGTTAAGTTCCATAGGTTGAGCCAGTTCAACACTCATAAAATTGCCTGCGGCTCTGGTATCCACCAGGCCTCAAAGGAGACAGAACGGGACCCAATACTGAACTTCAGGGTAATAAGAATTAAGTGAAGTTCTCTTTATTGGTAGTTGTGGCGGAATTCATTGATACCAAAGAGATGCTAGTGGGGTCAGGGGAAACCAGTAGGTTCATAGGGGAGTAAGCTCATTGCAAGTCAGAATATCAGATCCTACTGACATGGGCACAATAGCCGCGGCAACTATGGGGTGTGGATTTGACATTTTGAGTTGAACTTGCCTATTATGATCAGGGAAGATTTTCTCCACAACCTGATTCAGATGCAAATAAGGAACCATTGTTACACCAATATCTACGGTAAAGGCAGAAATGGTTAGAAATAATGGTTGGTCAATTCTGTCAGGCATTTAGTAAGATAGTTTTAGAATAACCTGCCAGCCTAAGTGCCGGAGCACCCAAACGGCAAACCAGAATGTCAAAGGCACTGCTGCTGGATTACAGATATGGAACTGGAAAGGAGTTTCGCCAATAATTGCCGGTGAGCCATAATATCAAACAGGCACATAATAAAATACCAGACAAATATGGATGTTAAATCCAAGGGAAGTGTGAATGTCAGAGGGAAAGGCGGTTTATTTTTCAACATAAAAACCAAATTTTGGGGAAGATTTTTTTAATAGAATACAATTAAGAAAAATCGACCAACAATTTTATCAGTGTGATGCAACTGATAAAATAGTGGTTGATTGATGAGGAAACAAGCTGGGATTGGGTCCCTCAAGTCTAACCTAACTGGCGAATTATTCAGGAATGGGGGCTGATATGTTCACTGGGCTACAACATTCAAAGAATTGGTGGCAGGCTTGTCACTGTTGGTTCAACCTCAAATTCTTGAACCAAGACTTAACTATGTTCAGTGGTTGTTGTGACAACATCTGGCCCAATGAGAAACTGGATTCCCCCAAGGCACCCCACGTAGGGGCAGTCTCAATTGGTTGATAATGGGTTTGGGATGCACTACCCACCAGTGCCCAGTCACTGGCCATTTGTTCAGTAAAATGCGTTGTGTCAGCTGCAACGCCCAATTTTCCAGAAGGGAGCTTCAAACTAATGACAATAGTGTATGATGCTGCTACCTGCACGTTGAGGATTATCCTCAACAATTTTGGAAGGGGGTTGATATCAACAATTGTGATGTTGGTCAAACCAGGAAATATCGGCAATTCTATCTTATGAATAAATCTTTATTCCTCCTTAACTATGTAGATTCTAATCATTGGGCTCTAAACCACTCGTTTTTGGACTGATCGACTTCATTTTGGCAATTTCAATTTAAATTTCCCTGATAAGGCATACAAGTTCAGGAGAGGTGAATGTGGGCACCAGGTAGGAATCCAAAGAGGGAGAGCTGTTACTCAGCGCTCATCTACCATGTGGGTGAGACCACCCTGGGTGACGAGGGTACAGTTACCCTGTTCATAGCTTTTTACTCATAATGGGAAGAGGACCCAATTAACACACAGGGGACGCTCCCCTGGACTTACAGCCTGCACCACACATTGCTTCTGGAATTATCTCAGTTTTGACTAATGCCCTCCTTAGTGGGTGCAGATATGGGCATTGTGGCCAAAAATGTGACATTAAGTGCAGATAGGAGGTGCTTTATCCATGGTGACCCTGAATGGGTGAGAGTCTTGCCCATTAATTTCACAAAGAAGTTTTGTGAGGAATTTGGGTCAATTCTTCCACTATCTCTATCGATGGAGTGAGAACAGCAATTGCCTTGCCCATGCACAGGTCCGGCATGAGCAGAAAGCACTGCATCATGAAAGGTTTTATTTTCCTGTATTTGGAAAGCCAAGCCTTCAGGTGGTGCTCCAGCATAGTGCACTTGACTGTAGGAGATATGAAGTCAAAAGTCATGCAAATTTGGTTTGATTTAGTCCATCAAGTGCACTTTGTTTTGACAACCCGTTGACCATCAGAGAGGTCCACTACCACTCACATTTTGTTGCTTTGTCTAATTCAGTTCTTTTAAATCCCAAATCCAGCCAACTGCAAGGCAGGAGTGTGGTGCAACATACATTACATTCTGGAAATATGTGTTTACATCTCCACAAAACTTCTCCTAAAGTGCCGTTTGTTGAATATCCAGGAAGTCATGCACCCTGTGTTCCACCAACAATAGTGGTTGGGAGTATGGCGTATTGATGAACTGGATGCAGCATGCACGCCAGGGTAAAATTTCTGGGTAAATGTTAACCGCTGGTTTTTCACTATTAATTTTATCTATGCCGCCAGCATTGATGGGGTGTTTACAAAACTTGGTTGATGTGGGGCCTACACCTGTGCCCTTAACTTTACTTGCACAATTGCTATCTAACATTGGGTGCACAATAATCTCCTCAACGAGATTATCAATCTTACCTAGACTTGAATTGAATATGTTGAAAAAGTGTTTGCAATGAGAGAGAAAAGTTTTCCAATACAAAGAGTAATTTTACCAAATTTTGATTTCATTATCCATCTAAAATAGTTGTAAACATCTTAATATATGAGTTTTATCTGATTGCCTAGTAATATTTTTAGTAATTGCAATAATTTAAATTAAAGCATAAAATATTGTAACTGTCAATGCTCACTAAAATCTCCAGGGTAAGTTTAAGTATTTTAGCTTGATCATATAAATTTAGTTATATTGTAGAAATTTGGTATTACTATAATCTGTCTTTCTCATAACATTTCCTAATATTATTTTCATGGCAAGTTTTGATCTTTCTACTTGATCTACTATATATAATTGTATTTTTGTTTCTTTGTTTGTTTGTAACATATGCGTTCCTATACCATTCATCAATTGTAATGATTTTTGTAAGCTGTTGTATGCACAACCACACAGATTTCTGAATTAGTATAACCATTTTTATATAATAAAATAAAAGTCTTATATACATGAAAAAATTTTATGGGTTTAATAGTAATAAGTATATTTCTTATAGCTGATCTGTTTTATATTCAGTTATTTTTAATAGGTAAATGATCTTCAAAGTGGTTGGTTGTCATTTAGCTAATAATTAAGCTCTTTGGATTAAAGTAAGCAATTAGTGATCTTTGATTTGATAAGTTAATTGATTTTGGTAAGTTATTGTATTTCCTGGTTGTTTTTATAAGTTTAGTTTGGGTTTACCAAGCAGTTGTGATTAGTTAATTTGTAGGTTTAATGGTTAAAGCTAATTGGTTTTGTGGTTTATCCTATATATAAATAGCTAAAACAAAAATTGCAAGAAATATTAACCTAAAACTAAAATGATGAGCCAAGCTAATTATCAAGTTTGTTTTTAAAAATATCATGTAATTGCGTTTAATTTGTTTTTGCATTAACCAATAAAAAGTTAAGTTTCTTTCTTTAAGTAATTTCTATTTTGAGTTCAATTTAAGCACTTACACCTTAGGTTATTATAACTTGACTATTAATTTTACAAGTCATTTTTTAAAAAAACTACACTTTATGACTTTTCTTCTCATAGCTTTAAAAACCTTCCAATGATTTTTAAGGTAATAAAAATATCCCATTCCATGTTAACTTATAATGAAGAGCTCCAAATACGTCAAATATTTGAAATTTATTGAAGAAAGTCAGTTTATTTTGCAGACCTCTTTATAAACTTGTTTAATTTAGATTACTAAAAAATATAAAATATCTTTGCCAAGTTAGGTTAAACTTGGTTCAGCATTTTAAAATACGATATATCACATATATACACATAATGATTATTAGATATTAAGATGCTTTGGTTAGCATTTAGAGCTTTTCTTTCTCATAACAATCACTTTAGTTACTACAATTTAAATCAAACAGCAAATTTGGATAATCACAAACAGGAAAGATGGGCGACTTTAATAACAAAAATAATACAACATGGGTGAGTGTCGCGGCAAGCGGTGCGCTTAATGGTACAACTAAAAGCAAGAAGCGCCCTGGAGGGGGACCAGGAACCCAAGCCATAAAAAATTTGCAAACTCAGACACTGTCTGGGTTTATGGTATTTAGTGTAAAGCATGCGCAATACATGTACATTCAATTCAACCAACCTTTGTCAAAGGTGGAACACAGGATCAGACTCTTCCTTGGGG
>JAKSZP010000606.1:0-52559 GCA_022478985.1 Massospora cicadina
CCAAAGTGAAGCCACACCATGATCTTTACAATGTCATGGCTCCATATCTAGAGGATGACATACCCTTGCTAAAATTGTTCAAATTTTGCACCATCTATTCGCTACCTTTCCTCTACCCAATACAGAGCAGAAACCTACCACAGTCGCTGATAGATTTTCCTATGTGGGGAAATATCCCATCCTGTTCAGAGTCCATCTAATAACCCCTGGCCTTATTATCACTATGCACCTGTAGAAATTTATAGGTTTATTTATTATCATCCAATAACCCCTATAAACTTATTATTTACACATGTTCAGTTTTTGTGCAATTTGATCACGTTGTATAGTTATTAATATAATCAGATGATAATAGTACCAGGGGTTATTTATAGTTAAATGGAAGTCCTAGATCTCTGCCCAACGCTCAGTCAGTATTTTCACTCAAAATACTTGTGATGTCTTAAAATAGGGATTCATTTCCTCATACTGTCCAACCCAATCTTCTCTTAGATTCCTGTTGATGGTTTCTCCAGTTTGACACACAATCGCAGCAATCCCCAATTTGTTTCCATTTTTCTCTGGATCTTCGCTCAGATCCTTACTCTTTTCTTTAAAGAGTCTCCCAATTATCATACACAGCAATAATATCCCTGAGAAAGAATAGAACAATCGAATGCTAAAAAAATAATTAAGCTGGTATATCTACTGTATACTCTGTACTACTTAAAACTAAATACCAGTTAGAACTTATTTTATTTATTGGTGAATTCTCGGAAATTTATAGTGGAGGATTCAGGACTCAACCTTCAGATGACACCTCTTTGATGAAACGGAAGCGTTGCCATTAAATCACCCATCCTCATATCAGCAGCGATGGTCTTTCCCATCCTGGATAGGATGCCATCATTGGACATCCTTGAGACCAAAAATGGAAAGAGTCAGAAAATGTGTCCCTAGCGTTTTCCTCTCAATCCAAGTGAACCAAATATAATTTGCTAGCGACCTGCTTGAGTAATGGGACTTTTTGCCCATTAAGGCAGGTCATGAACCAACTGATCAATTTGCTAGTTGCAGGCAGCATCACTTGCCTTGCAACTTACTACTTACATTCCCAATCAGTCAGTGATGAACCTGACTAATCCCAATTGGTACACCTGATAGTTAATCACCATCAGATGCCCCTATTTTGTTGGCAACTCCACCCAACGAGATCTTAAGCATTCATATGGATTGATCCCTTGACAGATACAATCAGTAAATATCCTAAATTCCCTCAAACATAGTTACTCCAAAATCAGGATCAACCAATTTTCAATTCACCTCGCATTAGGGAATTATCCCCTAGCAATTTTTGGTAATCTAGCAGGCTTGGAATATGGGCAAAAATCCCAACACATCACCCTATTGCCTAGATTTCCAGCAAGAAAAGGACTGGGGTAGGAGAACACTATTTTGGACACTTGAATGAATACTTCATTTTCTCAAGCAGAGTATGATCATCAATACTCAATGCTGCTTGGGATGACCTTCAGCATGTGGCTCTCTTCCTCTTTCTCTTCACTACCACCTACTCAGAGCGCAGTTTACATGATCTACTGTCATGCCAGGATGATTAATTTACTCATGATAATATTAGTCCCAAGATCCAGTTTTCTCACCATCAGGGCATATGACCTGCTGTCATATTCAGATTCTTGATCTGGCATCCTCAAATTTCTGCTTTTCTCCTCATCCTAGACAGGAGACTCTTGCTGTCAAGGTTTATTTTGTGGCCCAATTAAGAATACTTATTTATGTTCGCCCTTATTATTTTCTCATAACCTCTTGGCTCATATCATTCTTAATTCTTCTCTGGAGAGCTTATCCCATTAATTTTGAGATTAATCTCTCCAAAATTGGAGCTTAATGGATTGTAGAGTGCATAATGTTGACTTCCATATGAGTCTGACATCCCCCCTCTCGTCCAGCTCATATGTCAAATTCTGAGTCATGGTACCAACAGCTACTCAACAGTTTGTCTGATCAAGATCTTTGGCTCTTCCAGCATATAAGTCGGGATGTGTGACAGAACCTCTTATATGGTCCTTCCAGGACTCATACACCTAGTCTGGCACCAGCGGCTAGACCTTCCATGTAGTTACCAGAAATGGTAACCAACCAAAGAAACCAGGCTAGTGATTTTTTTGAATGACTCAAAGCTGATTCTTTCTCTGTTGTCAATTCCAGAGTTGGATTTTGAAGCTCTATTGGATTCAACTCCTTTTGCAGATGCGCAAAACATCATCATGGATGCTCCTTAATTTATGCCCTTCGCTCTTGATAGCTCCTTTCTTGCTGGGCCAGACTTACTTCCTGAGTTTCTCTTCTGACTCAGAAACACTACAAAACTGCTGTCTTTGCTACTGAGCTCACCATTGGCAACAGTATTCATTTCAAACTCCCCTATGCAGAAATGAGGGCCTAAGTCACCAAGACTTTATCCCTAGTGCTAAAGCCCTCCAATCTTGAGAATATCCTAGTTTGAGATATCACCGCTTATGCTCTTTGCTTTGCTGGCCAAGTTCTTCAAAGTTGGGCCATGAAGCTTCCAGACTCTCCTGGGTTCCATCAATCCTTCTGCTTCAGCTTCTGAGAAGCCATAGTTATCACTTGAAGGATGCTATTTACTCCCTGCATGACTGTCTTAATTTTGGTAATTCCCATTGGTATCTCATACTGATGGATTTAATAGGAGGCATGATTTGGCAATTCCCCTCTAGCATCTCTTGTTTGCCGCTAGCCCATATATCAGGTGTTCTTGATGAAGCTTGTAAGCAAGCGCTCAAGACTAATCTTTCAGCTTCAGTACCATATTAGGATTACTCAGGGTTATTTACTGACTGCCTCTTTCTTTACTGTTGCTTCCCTCCCTGTTCCAGGGTTTCACGAATAGCTTCTTCCAACATCTTAATTTTCCTTCCCCTAGTTACTTTCTTGCAGGGATCTGCATCCGCTCAAATAACTTGGTTTTCTGTAGGTTTAGCCCTTGCTGCATCTGATCTCACATAGATTTTTACAGGTATTTTATTCCTACAGCGATCCATCCTCCCTCCCCAAGAGGCGACATAGGCCAAATCATCCATGTATCAAGGATATCAATAAAAATAAAAATTATAAAAATATATTAGTTTTTTCTATCCAGTTTATAATCTTTTACTCCCAATATCTTTTATCAATCTTTTATTTTTTTTCTTTTTTTTCTATGGGACTTGACCTTGTTTCAGTTCAGTGGTCCATCTTTTTATTTTTCCCCAAACTGGGTCATGTGTACTTAAACCTACCAATTTTCTATGGTTCAGAGGTCCTTTTTTCGAACTTAACTATCTAGATTGGTTCAGAGGTCTTTTTTTGGACTTGACATAATCATTAGGACATAACCAACTTAATGGTTCATCAGTCCTTTGGGAACTCTTTTTTTGTTTTTTCATCAATCAATTGCTTCAAATACTTAGTATGGACTTAATTTACAACTCTTCCATCCAAGAGATTCTTGATGGAGTAGGCATCAGTTGCTATCTTGGCGATAATCTCAAATGGACCCAACCGCAATGCATCCAGCTTGTTTCTTCTCCCAAAACCATGCATATCACAATAGGCAACTCTTTAGCCTATTCAATATTCTGCTAAGGCCGGTCAGTTATTATCATCATTGATTTTGCTCATTTCCCTTTCTTTAAAGTCATATCAAATGCTTGCAATTGCATCTTGATTAGAATATTCATAGATCAGTTTAAGTACTGTTTGTCACTCATTCCCAATGTTGGTTCCACCACCAAATATAAAATCGCTGGCAACGTGTCCTTCCTACCATATAACAACTCAAACGGCTTTTTCCAATCGCTGTATGATAACTGATATTGTAGGCAAACGTCACCAAACTCAGGTACATTCCCCATGCAGTAGTTCTTCCTGTGACCATCTTCCTCAGCGTCACAGCCAGCATTACATTCACTCATTCTACTAGTCCATTTGTCTCTAGCTGGTAGGGTACAGACATGACTCCTCTTATCCCCATTATCTCATTCAGTTGTGGGATCATATGAGATGTGAAGTTTGTCCCATTATTGCTAAGCAGGACCTGCGGGCATCCATGTCAGTATACTACTTGATCTAGAATGAACTTTGCGGTGCTGATAGTGTCTACTTTTACCAGAGCCTTCATCTTGACCCATCTTGTCAGATGGTCAATAGCAACTATTATATACTTGATTCCCCCTGTGCTCATCATCAGTGGTCCCATCATGGCGATGGACACCATATGCTAGGCAAATCCAGGGCATACCATTTGGTATCCTGTTGTATTCTTATGTGGCTTGTGCAGCTGGCACTCCACACAACAAGCTAGATAATCTGCAACATTGTAGTTGATTGACTCCCAGTAGTAGTACTAGCAAATATGGTCAGTTGTTTTTCTTAGGCCTCCATACCTGATAATCTTATGAGTGGCTTGAACAATAGCTGCTCTTTCCAATGGCTTTGGGAATAATAACTGCTTCCCATTGATTGTCTTAAACACTTGTCCATCTATGGTCTCAGTGTTTTCATCACTTTTTAAAGGCTCACCTTGGATTTCTCAGAGTTCATTTACAATTTCTCCATTGATAATTCTCTGGAATAACTCATTCACCTGCGGGTATACCATCTGAACCATTGATAACTGCAATAACCATCTGCATTATGGTGAAAAGCCCCCACTTGGTGGACAATCTCATAATTATAAGCCTGTAGCTTAAGTGCCCATCAGTCCAGTCATCCTTCTGGTTCTCTCACATTATGGATCCAACATATGAGGAGTGGTCCGTCACCACTTTGAAGTGCATTCCGTGGATATACATCTGAAACTGCTTACAGGCATAAATGACCACAAGGCATACATGCTCAGTTACAGTGTAGTTCCTCTCAGCGGCTGAGAGTGTCCAGCTCACATACACCACTGGATGTTCATCCCCAAGTTCATCTACTTGGCTTAATATGGTGCCAATTGCCATCAACAAAGCATCAGTTTTTATAATAAATTCTCAATCAAAATTCAGATATTTCAAAGACAGAGAATCTATTAGGTATTGGCATAACTTATTGAAGGATTCCTGCACTTCTTCATTTCGTATAAATCCTTTTTTGGATCCTTCAACAGATGGAATAAGGGCTCAGTGGATCAGGAAAAGTCCCAAATAAATCTTCTGTAGTATCTGACCATTCCAAAAAACTTGGATATCTTGGACACTCTTTGACACAGCCATCCATTCTATGGCTTCAATCTTCTGGGCTTGTGGCTGCAATCCACTAGAGTTGATCACAAATCCCAGATATTTCAACTCTTTTTTGAAGAAGTGACACTTCCTTAGCTTAATCTTCAGCTTAGCCGCGGACAGTATCTCAAATAATTCTTTTAGGTGGTGTAAATGGTCAGTAAACGTCCTAATAAACACATTGATATCGTCCAAGTACACCAGGATGCATGACAACTTCAAGTCGCTCAATATTGCGTCCATGGCCCTCTGGAACGTTGCAGGAGCATTGCATAGACCCTTGGGCATCCTTATCAGTTGGTATAGCCCCTGCACGGTAAAAATCGCACATTTTACATGGTTTTATTTTGGCAAATTGATTTGCTAATATCCTGAGATCAGATCCATCATGGAGAAATACTTCTCTTCTCCCAATCGATCTAGTGCATCATCAACTCTTGGTAGGGGATATGAATCCTTCTTTGTAATCTTAATTAGTTTTTGGTAGTCAATTACCACCCAATTGGAGCCATCCTTTTTCTTCATGATTGGAATCAAACTTGCCCATGGACTTGATGATAGAACTAGAAGCCCATGCTTCAATAGTTGCTGATTTCATCTTCCACTTCTGCTTTGGCTGCTTTCTGATCACCAGATCAGTCTCATCCTGATCAGCAAATTTTCTCCGGTGTTAACCTTGTTGATCACAACTCTCGTGCATCCCAAATTGTGGTCATCCTGAGCAAATACTTCCTGATACTTTCGGACAATATGAGCACCTCCTCTTGCTGGCCTTCTGAAAGATCAGCGAGTTGCTCTCAATCAACCAATAGGTTGATATTCTCAGTTACCCTGGCCAGTAATCCCATCTCATCAAGAGTCCAAAAATCCTGCAATAATCTCAATTCGGCCATTGAGATTAGCTGAACAAATGCAATGATCTTATTCTTCCTGATCTTCATTGGTTTTTCACTTAAATTCACCAGGAGAACTCGAATTTCTCCATGGCCTGGCATTATTATCCCAGGAGCCATTCAAGGCTCTACTATGGACCTCTTCCAGGGCTTCTGAGCTCATATACAACAGCTCAGGTATCTCCAATATCAACCCTATGTCAACTATCATCTGCAATCCTGGCGGTAGGGTCTTCTCATTATTGATCCTCAGTAAGAATCCCTGGTTCTCTAGGATCTCCGTTGGCATTTCTCATCACTTCTGATCAAATAATTGTTATCAAATCAGGACAATGACATTATTGCATATTAAATTGATGAAGTTGTTTCTCCTATTAAGTGGAGCTTGACCATCCTCCTGATATAATAATGATAACGTCTGACACAATATGGTCAATGTATTATCCTCAAAGTTACATTTAACTCCGTACTTGCATAGAAATTCCGTCCTGATCAGAATGTCATATTTCTGCTTAGCAAAACTATTGCAAGCGCAGATACCACCAAAGAACTGAATACTAATGGCAAAGCGTTATATGCTCCACATGAGATGGTGGTATTAGACCCAGCTGTTCCATACTTCTTCTTGTGTTCCAAATCCTGTGAGATCTTCATCCTTTTTACCAATTTTTTCATGACATTGTTAATGGGCACTCCGCTGTCAACTATCGCCCTCACCCATACTTGATTCACTGGTATGCCTATATATGTACACTCAGAGTATTGTAAAATAGTGTTTACTGAGTGTATACGGCGTTATTAGCCAAATCAAGGGTGTGAATAAATTGCACTAATAAATTAGGAAATTACTCCTTTATCTCGCTGAAGGGGATTGACAAATTGGCCTCATATAATTGGACTTCTGACAATTCTTTGGGATTCTGTCATGGGAACGGCAGAAGTTTAGACCGGCCTGCCA
This sequence comes from Massospora cicadina, assembly GCA_022478985.1. Lineage (NCBI taxonomy): Eukaryota > Fungi > Entomophthoromycota > Entomophthoromycetes > Entomophthorales > Entomophthoraceae > Massospora > Massospora cicadina. Next base: position 7,122 of record JAKSZP010000606.1, read on the forward strand.
ATTGGGGTGCGTGAGCACCCAAAAGACAATCCAGAATGCCAGAGGCATCGCTGACAGAATGACGTTGTATGGAGCTGGACATTGCGAAATGATGAATTGTTGGTGTAAAACAACAGTGAGTATGATCCTGATGACAAACCAAATTGAGCCCAACCCAGACCCAGGGGGTCTTGCTGCGGGAGGCGGAATCACAGAAATAGTTTCAATGAGTTCATTGGCATATGGGGTTGTCTCAACTGGGGAGACAATGAGACATATTCTCACTTGTAGTTGGTGGATTTCAGGCCACAAGATTCCCATATACTGTTGTCAGAAGTTCTTGATAGCAGGGTTAAAGTGCCAGATGTATCTGACTTGCTTAATCCAATCGTTGATGGTAGGGGCCATAGTGACCATGAGTACTGGTAGAGCCCATCCGGTATATGGACTGATGGGCCACCAGGGAAAAGCCATCGGGGATGCAGCCAGAACAAATCAACACAATAAAAAAACTGATTGGTTCTTTGGCAAAATTTTATTTGCAAGGGAAAAGGAAGAAAATCGACCAACAATTTTTTCAGTGCAATGCAACTGATCAAATATTGGTCGATTGGGGTAGTGACAAGCCAGGATTATAGCCTCAATTTCGACCTAACTGGTGAATTATTCAGGAATGGGCAAATTAGTTTACTGGGAACTGACATCAAAAAATTCGGCAGCGGGCTGAGTCACTGTCAGCTTAACCTCAAACATCCAAACCCAGGCTCAGCTACGTTTCCAAGGGTTGGCGCAACAGCGTTTAGCCTGACAAGCAATGGGAATTTCCCAAGGCCACCCCACATAGGGGCGGACCCATTTGGTTGGGAATGGGTTTGGGACGCCCAACCCGCCCATGCTCAGTTGCTGGGCCATTCGTTTGGTCAGTGGCATTGCATTTAGTGCAACACCCAAATATCCAGCAGGGAGCTTTGAACTCATATCAATTGTATCTGATGCTGTTGCCTGTCCGTCAAGGATAATCCCTGATGATTTTGGGAGTGGGGGGTAATTTTTCATAATCATCATGTTAACCAAATCAGAACTGTCAGGCATGCCAGCTGATAATTCAGTCTTTTTACCTTTTCAACCATTTGAAATCTAGACATCGGGCTGATTGCCACTCAAATTAGTTCCAATTGATTTCATTTCGACGATCTTAATGCAGATTTTGCTTATTCCTCATAACAGTTCTGTTGAGGTGAGTGTGGGTATTAGAGGCGGAATCTGAAGCGGAAGATCTGTTACCCAGCGCTCGTCTACCACGTAAGCGAGATCACCCTGAGTAACAAGGGGTACAGCCATCCTCTTTGGTACCTTCTTGCTCAGGAATGGAAAGATGGCCCGATCAACGCCCAGAGGACATTCCCAGGACTTACAGATTCTTGGCGGTTCAAATCTTATACACCAAATGTCAGACATACAGCAGGGCAACTTCTTGATTGTCTTGGGGTCGATTCAGTTTGCTCCAGATCTGGTCACTTCATTTGTGTCCAAATTGACCACTTGATAGAGCTGATCCTGTATGTCTTCATCCACAAACAGATCACTGATATCAATTTTTTGGTCTTGATATCATGAGGAAATGGCTTCTCCGCAGCTCTAGACTGTTCTATCTAGGCCGTGGGCCCTTTTCTAAATTCCTTTGTGGCAGCTAACTCTTTCGCCTGTACCACGTTGATTTGATCCTTTGGCTTCTTGCAGTGCACGGCGAAATGTCCTTTCCCACTGCATTGGTAGCAGACCTTTTCTTTCTTATTATCCATCTAAATTCTACAGGCTTATTCCCCAGCCGTTTTGGTTGTTTGTCTCATTAGCACCTTCATTCCCCTTCGTGGGATTTGAATTTCACACTGGATTGGATTTGAATCTTCTGTTTGGGCATAGAAGGTTGCTCCCAAAATTTTTCAAATTATCTACCATTTAAGAGGTAGTTATTTCTGTTGCAACATGGAAGACATCATGTGGTGCAAATTGCAATAGGGCCAAAGGGCTGCTTGTAAGGGGATTCTGGCATCAAAGTCATCCAGTACCTTCACTCCAACCAGGATTTGCAACTCCTAGTAGAACTGATCCGTAAAACTTTCCAAAGACTCGTCTTTATGGAACTGGATTCCCATAAATTCATGTTTGTTCTTCGATATGTATTTCAGACTCCTGAATTCCTTCATGATGGCCACATTGGCCTCCGCATATGACCTGCTGTGCCCCTCCAGGTGGGGTAATTTTAAATTCTGACAGTCATTGTCTAGGCAATTCATGACCGTCAACACCTTTTGTCAATCATTGTAGCCATATGTGGTCATATCAAAAGGTCAGAAAAACGCTGGGGCGTTATCCCAATGGAACGGCAGCAATTTTGGCATTGCTTTAAATTCCTCCAAATTATCTCTAGATGATTCTCTAGGCTCAGCCACTCGGCTCACTTGGGGTGTGACTTTGGGCATCATCTCCAAAATGGAAGCAAAAGCGGGTGGCATGTATCTTGGGATAATTGACCTCCCTACTATCATAGGAGTACTTCTTTTTTCATCATCTCTTGCCGCAATTGGCTCACAATTGCATTTGTGAGCTTTAAGTTCCTCAACCTGTTTGATCAGTCACTCTATATCTGTGCGGAAATTTCTCAAATGAACGTGATCCACTTCTCACTCCAATTCAAATATAGACCTTTCAAATTTAGGTCCCCTTCTTTTTTTAGTACTAGATGGTCTTAGGTCCCCTTCTTTTTTTTAGTACTAGATGGTCCTTAGGTCCCCTTCTTTCTTCTTTAAAGAAGCTACTTTTCCAATTAACTCATTCTTGAAACTTATGACATTATTGATCCCTTCCTACATCTTAGCAACTTGTTCTTCCAAGGCTGCAAATTCCCAATGATCCTCTGAGTTTGGGGAGTTCTGATTTACAGTGGCTAATTACATCCATAGTTTTTGTAACTTGTCTTTTTATGTCATCCTTATAAGTCCTTCTACTAAATGACATCCCTGTAGTGTGCACCAATTTGTAAAGCATTTATAGGTCTTGTTATTATTGGTCATAAACCCTATAAACTTATTACTGCACAGGTTCAGTTCTTGTGCAACATGTCCGCTTTGTATAGTATTTGATATTATCTGTTGATAATAGTATGACGACTATTATCTGTAGTTGAGTGGAATACTTAGATATCAGCTCAACTCTTGGCCAGTAGTCCCACTCAATATAATTGCAATGTCTTGATATAGGTTTCATTCCCTTGTTCTGTCCAACCTGATCTTCTCTGAGATTCCTTGGTGACAGTCTTTTTGGTCTGACATGCAGTTGGATGTAATCCTACTGTTTCTCCTTCTTCTCTAGATCCACACTCATATCTTTACTCTTTTCCTTAAGTGTCTCCAAATTATCACATACAGCAATAATATCCCTTAGAAGAATCAAGCAATTAAAAGCTGATAAAGGTTACTACTTAAAACTATATACTGGATGATGACTTCTTTTTCTAATATAAGTGAAATTTAGGGAATTTATAGTGGGGATTTGGTTGTCTAACCCCAGTTGACACCTCTTCGATGAAATGGCAGCCATCGCCACTGAATCACCCATCCTCATCTCAGCATCAATGGTCTTCTCCATCCTGGCTAGGATTTCGTCGTTAAACATCCTTAAGACCTAAACAGAAAGAGTCATAAAACGTGTCCCTAACATTTTATTAATCCAAGCGAACCAACCACAAATGGCTAGCGACCTGCTTAGGTAATTGGGCTTGTTAACCATTAAAGCAGGTCACAAACCAACTGATTAGTTCTTTAGTTGCAGGCGGCATCACTCACCTTGCAACTTACTACTCACATTCCCAATCAGTCATTGATGAAACCTGACTAATACCAGACCAGTAAACCTGATAGTTAATCACTATCATATGCCCCTATTTTATTGGCAACTCTGCCTGATGAGATCTTAAGTATTCATCTGGATCAATCACTGTTGGATATGACTAGGCAAATATCCCAAAATCCTCTGAACATAGTTACTCCAAAATCTGGATCAACTGATTTCCAATTCACCTCGCTTTTGGAATTGTCTCCTACCGATTCCTGGTAATCTAGAATGCTGGGAATACGGGCAAAAATTCTAACAATCCTGTAATTAAAGTAATTGATTTTTGTCCCCAGAAAGTGTGCAATCTGGGAAAAAATGTTCAACGGGGCAAGAATAAGGTCAATGTGGGACATAAACCTCAGCTGACCGTTGTGCACATGGGGAAAGGACATGTTAGGAAGCATCGGTGCATGTTTGGGGAGGGTATCAAAAACCCTAAGGTGCCTTTTAGAACTCAGAGTTTGACATGCCCTTACAGGGGGTTAGGCGTTGAGGGCTAGCGGTTGGTGGCCAGGATGGTTCAGTAGGTCCAGGTCGCCCACCACAAATGGATCCGGCGGACACAGTAGGGAATATATGGCTGTGATAGATTCCTGATGAGCCTGCGCACAGGTCAGGGCAAAGTATTAACAACATCGTGAACTTCATCGTCCCATGAAAAGGACATGACCAACACTCGCCCATTTAGGTAAAAAATTTTATAAATAAACTTTAGAACTATGGGTCACATGTATAAACACCCCACAATGCAGCAACCAAAAAGAAAGGGAGAGGAGGAGCATGGTTGCCCATGTGTTCTCAACACTGTGTGGATAGTGGGTTTCCTGAATGGCCAGGATGTCCACAGGTAAATTATCTTTAAAACTTAGTTTTCTAGCCCAGGATGGCGTGGCCTTGAGTCCAGCAATGTTCAATGTCCCTATTGTGAAGGCTCCCCCCCATCGCACCTTATTTGCAATGGGAAGGACCCCCTTGCCCTTCAGCGCCTCTTTTTCAGTTTGCTTCTTCTCAGCACCACGTGTTCTTTGTGCTACTGAGTAATTGTCCTTAGGGAGTTCTTTCACTGTGGGTTTATTGTCAGATTTGAAGTTTTTGATTTAATTTGAGATTTTATTCTTGGTGTGCTCCTTTTTTCACCATCAAATGTTGACAAAAACTTGGTGGGGAAGGGTTTGGGAGAACTTTTTTTTTAATCAGTTCTTAGTAATTTTGCTCAGGGGGAACCAACTCATCCATCTGTTACGCAGGTAGGTGGGCCCAATCTGATTAGTGATTGGATTATTGAGACTCTTCAGCTGCAAGTAAATTGATGTCAGCTTGGGCCTGGGCGGGTGGGATCACAGACACTGCCGATGATGCTGTCTTGTAAACTGCTCTATGGGCCTGATTGGTGTTTTTACGCTCTTGTGGGTACACAGGTTTTACCTGAATGTAACACCCATGCGCGCCTCATGGGAAGGTGGCATCAGTGTCAATGGCTGGTTCATAATGGGATTTGGTGTTTCTCATTGCTTTGTGGAGATTTTTGTTTTGATTGGTGTCCTCTTTAAAAAGGAAGGTTGCGCCATATGGCCAAAAGCATGACAAAAGGTGCAGATAGGGGGCGAGCTGTCCACATAATGCAGAATGGGCTGGATTCTTGAATATTGATATTTACAACTGTGATATAAGGAATTTGGGTCAATTTTTCTGTGACGACCTTGGAAGGAGTGATCACTGCAATTTCTTTGCCCAAGAACAGCTTTAGCATAAGCGTGAAACATTGGATTTAAAAGAAGTGAAGTTCCTCATAGCTTTTAAGCCCAATCATGAGGTGGTGCTCCAGAACTTTGCGCTTTATCGTTGTGGGGAGAAAGTCAATTGTAACAAAATCTGGTTATACTTGATCCAACAAGTGCGCTTTGTTTTTATCACACGTTGATCATCTGGGAGATCTACCACCACATGCACCTGTGCAGCTTCATACACTGCTTGCTTGGTTTCAACCCAAGATCTAACCATCTGCAGTTCATTGAGTGTGGTGCAACATATAGTGCGGCTAGGAAGTGATTGAGCACATCACCACAATTTTTTAACAAAAAGCCATTAAATTTATATCCAGAATATCAAACCCTGTGGTAAAATGACAGAAGGGGTTTGTAATGTGGAGTTTTAAATTGGTTGCATTTGGCTTACCATGCTAAAAGCCAAGAGAAATATTCACCGCTGTTTCTTTGTTTTATCTTTGACACTGGTGTCGCTGAGGCGTTTACAAATATTGAACGGTTGAATACTTACCCTATGCTCTTTACTATGCCCGCCTAACCTTTACCTAATGTTAGGTTTATGCTCATCTCCTTGCGTGAAATATCAATCTTACTTAGGCTTAAATCAAATTTAGTTGCAATAGTGATTGCAGCGAGAAATAAAAGTTTTAAAGAAAGTATTATAATTTTGACTAATAAATGGAGTGGCTCCTGAAAATGTACAGCAAATGAGGTAGTAATAGTAGCTAGATCATAGACTGTATTAGAAAACACACCTTAACATGATTATTGGATGCATATTCGTCAACCACAACCTTATGGGATCTTTTGTATAATTGACTGTGATGCAAAATGTAATAAATATAGTTGTTTTTATTATAAAGTATAGTGTTCATATAGCCATAGTGAGATCACTGTTATTAATCATCCTTTATAGTTTAATTTAGTGATAATTAAGAATAAAAAGATTTTTTGGTATTACTTTTTATTTATTTGAGGATGGCCGACCAGGGTACTGACACATCCTATATGTAGGGAAAAGGAAAGTAAAGAGGGGAGAGCACACTAAGCAACAGAACCTGAAAGATAAGACATGGTACACTTGGATGTGGCTAGGAGCCACGGGTGGTGGATGACTATGACATTAAGTGATTTGACAGCTCAAGGGCTAGTAGGGTGTACCGCCTATAGATATTGTGAGGTTTTCAGTGTCACAAAGAAGGAACCAAATTGGTATCCAATTACCCATCTGTTTCTTCCATTTGTGTTTTAGTGATCCAAATAATCAGGCTTGGAAAGTGGTCAGCCAAATGGCTGTGGAACCTGACGATGGCTTGGTTGATATTGTTAAAGATCCCGTTGAAAGCATCAAGGGTAATTGTGTGAATGGACCATATTGCAATACTCACAATTAAAGCCCTTGGCGTCTGGGGATAGGTGAGACCATGTTGAGTGCCAGGATATCGCGGGATAGTCATAATTCAGCTGATGGTAATTGCTGAAATAAGTACATTACATTGGCCCAGATATTCTTGGACGGCGGGCACTCTTCCAGGCGGTGGGCTTGCGTGTTGAGTCTGCCGCAGATGGCGCATTATTGGAACATTGAGAAGGTGCGGTCAGCTGTCCTAAATGTACGGCGCATGTAGCGCCACACTGTGGAGCTCACTTGTGGGGATAAGAGGGGACAAGTGATGAGGTCCTACACCTTCCTTTGGGTGCGCAAGTCATATGGGACGTCTTGGTAATCTAGATAGCCAATCTGGGATAAAGGAGAGGGTGGTAGTGGGGCAGGTGCGTTGGTCATAGTTTGTCCTCTGTGGAGTCGCATATAACCTAGTGGATGGTTAGTATCTTCAGTTTGCTGTGAATAGGAGAAACTCCAATCCCCTTGTCTTAGGGTGTACAGGACGCGTTTGAAGTAGCAGTTGGTGTTGTGCGGTACTGTGGCTGTTGGATGTGGTGTTAGGTACTTTATCAGTGTTTCAGGGTTGGAGGGGCACCTCAAATGTAGTGCCCATGCAAAGTTAGTTTGGGCTGCCTTAGCCCAATGGGGAGATGAAGGGTTGGGTGACGTTGTCAGAGCTATCCTTGAGCCAAAGATTTGCGTTGCTCATCTCATGAAGTTTAGAGCCCCATCCCGCCTTTCTTCCGCGGGCCATACATGGTCTCCAGCCTGAGTGGTGCGCGGTATCCAGATCACAGCCTGTTCTGCAGGAGCTTGTAGACTGCGTTGATAAAGTTAGCGGAGAGGGGAACTGCGTGAGCATCAAACCTTAACTTTGACAAGATCAGGGAGTTGGCTAACACAACCCTTCCAGCTAAACTAGATTTACTCCTCCGCATACTTGTAGTTTCTTTTTGTGATGTTGTCCAATATTTTGGTTTTAATGGTGTAAAGTGCATATCCACCATCCTTGAGCCATATTCCCAGATGATGGACTGGGTTGGTGGCGGGGTGGGGTGCGAAGGGTAAACACAGTAATTTTATTGGCTTAGATCTTTGTCTTGTGGTAGGATGTGCGGATGGTTTGTTTGGTCGGTGGTGGGAGGGTGAGGTCCAATTTGAACTAAATTTTCCCATTACAATTACCTCTTTTTTCTGTTTGTTCAGCATGGCTTAACTCACTGACTCATACTGGTGAATAATGCGCTCAATTGCTCTGGTATCCCTATTGCCTGAGACTCTGACTACGCAGTCATCAGCAAAGGCGAGCAATTTGGTTTGTAGTTGTCCCTCCAAACTGATTTTAGAGAGCTTTGAGTTTGCTATGCGGAGGAGAGGGTCAAGGCTGAAATTGTATAGTAGGGGTCTAAGCGGGTCGCCTTGTTTGAGGCTCCTTTGTGGGGTGATGGTGTCAGTTAGGAAACCTGAGCCTCTTATTGCAAACCTGGCTGAGCGCGTTAGGAGAAGCGCCTAGTTTATAAAATGGGGTGGTAGGTTGAAGGCCTTTAGACATTGTTCCAAGTAGTCCCAGTGCACTCGGTCATATGCTTTCTTTTGGTCCAGGAACGCAAGGGCGCCTGTGGGGTTAGCTTGGCATATGTTGGCTATGGTGTGAATTTTATCCCAAATTGAGCGATTGGGGTTAAAGCCAAACTGATGGGGGGAGAGGGCTGTCTGTGCAATGCAACCCAGACGCTTAGCTAAAAATTTTTTTAGTATTTTAATATCAGTATTGGTGAGAGCAATTGGACGCCAGTTGTTTAGGTCTGCCTGGTCTCCTTTTTTGAATAGTGTGACCACATATGCATCTTGGCCGCCAGGTAGAAGTGCTTTGTCCTTCAGGCACTTGTTCATAGTTTCCAGTAGTACTGGTGCGATGTAATCAAAGTATTTTTGTAAAATTCATATGGAAGGCCATCAGGCCTAGGTCACTTGTGGCATGTAGTTGATTTTATTACCTCCCATAGTTCATCTCTAGTGATGGGTTTGACAAGGTCTGGTTGATCAGCTATATTGTCAATATTAGCAGATGATAAAAATTATCCAATTTCGCTAGGTGCCGCGAAGTCTGCCATGTACAGGTCAGTGTATAATCGGTGTAATTTGGCCAATATTTCAGATGGTGTGGACGCCAGTGTGTCATCTGCTTGACAGACCTGTGTGCAAGTCTCCAAAATCGAAATTAGTTTAAAACAGCGGAAGAATTAGGCCATGTGAGTTTCATTGGATAGAATGTATTTTGACTTGTGCCATACTTCGACGTAGTACTGGTGTTTTCTAAAGAGGGAGTTGACCTGTGCAGACAGTTGGAACCACAGGCGTCCCCGTTGAGGACTGTATCCCTTGCAAGGTGTGTTTTTTTCTAAGTGCTGGAGCTTTCTGATAGCCTTGTTGATTGTCGCAGACATCGCGGCCAGCTTTCTGGAGTTCAAATGACAGGCTTTCTTGGTTACTCTAGCCTTGAAAATTTCCCACTTAGAGATAGGGTTCCCCTTGGGTGGTCATTTTTTGTCTGTGTTGTTAACACCATCTCGATCCAAAGTTAATCTCTGGAAGATGGATGGTGCCTGGGTGAACTTTGTTCCAGGTCAGTGGCTTTTGGTATTTTGCCATGGATAATAAAGTTATTGAAAGCATTTGATGGTCAGAGAAAGGGATAATTGTTGTTGTAAAATTTGATACATGGTGATGGAAGTCTACAGGGGGTGAGCATCAGGTTAATCTGGGTCATTGAGACCAGCTGGTTATTGTTGTAGTGGGGCCTCGTCAAGTTGGCCAACGTGGTGGCCTGTTTGGGGATAGTGTCATACAGGCCCAGCGTTGCCTTTAGTATGCATAGTTCCGTGTGGCCGCGGGGTATAGCCTTTGATTTAGGCCAGCGGTCAGTTATGGCGTTAAGCCAGCAATTGAAATCTCCCGCAAAAAACGTTGCCTCAGTGAAAGGGATTAAGAGGATATCAAAGAAAAATTTTGGCAGTTTTTTGGATCATTTGGGGCATACACACACGCCATGGCAAAAGTTTCTCCGTTCCACTCAAAATCTGTTAGAAGCAGCCATCCCTCCAGGTGGGAGGATGTGCTTCAGATATTTACTGGACAATTACAGTTAGATCAAATTACCACCCCACAGTGGTACATCCAAAAGGATTTATCCAGGAGGAGCATGGTTGACCATGACTCCTCCTTCCCCAATGAACAGTGGGGTTCTTGGACGGCCAAGATGTCCATGAGGATATCGTGTAGGAAAGCCATTTTTTTGGCCTAGAACATGGGGGCCTTGTCTCCCACAATGTTGAGCGTCCCTATGGTGATTGCAGTAATCTGCACATCAGGAACGTTGGGGTGACCCACTGGGGTCACCTTATTCCCTAGCAGCGCGGGTAATACTATGAGTTTGGGGCCATTCAGCCATATTGGTTCCAGCATGTTGATTGGCGGTCATAGTATTGGTTTTGTTTGGTTTCTTTGGGCTCAGATTACTCCATGGAGTTTGGCTCTGGTGTGGGTGTATTGTCCTTCAGCGTAAAATTTTCCGTTGCTTACCTGTGGGCTAGATGTGTAGAAACTAGGTGTCAGGGTAATTGGGTTTTGTGCAGGAGCGTTGTCACATTGTGATTGACTGAGATGATCTTCCATATCGTACTCAAGAACCACATTGTTGCTGATCACATGTGATTGGCTAGGAGGATCCACAGTGGTGAATGGTGGTTCTGCTTCAGTGTGGTTAAAGGCGTTTGATTTTTTGTGTTTGAAAAATTTGCTTTAATTTTGTTCGGTTTTATGCGGGGGATCTGAATGGTTATTTCGCCACGCTTCTATGGCATCTGACTGAATCTGGTCTGAGGAAATCGTGGTGCAAGCTTGGGTCTCAGCGGAACTTACAGCTTGCTTGCAGGCAGCCTATGCGCGATGACAATCCTTGCATAAAATGGGTTTGGCCAGAGTGATTTTTGCTCTTTCACCCCAATGGAAGGCGTAAGTGGCATCCTTCATTTTACCAAAGGTTGGGCTCATTTTGTCCATATCATCTCTACAAAATTCCGGTGCTTCCATCCTGCACTTGACGGGGCACACATGGTCTTTGTGGCCTAGAGCTGAGCAGAAAATGCAGATAGGTGGGGTGTGTTCTGGTGTGATGTGGAAGGGGCGAAATACACTGCCATTGGGGAGGTTGATGGTCACTGTGCATGGAATGAGGGTGATATCCTCTACCACATCCTGGTCAGGTTCAATAATGGCTATTGCCTTCCCTGTACACAGGTGGGGCAGGAGGGGGAATTTTTTGAATTCAAATTGTTTGATTTCGGCATAACTTTTGAGGCCTGCTAGAGCTCATCCTTGAGGATTTCATGGTGCATATTGCTTGGGACTCAGTCAAATATGATGAATAGGTCATTTGCCTCATTCAATTGTGTGCACACTGTGTGGATAATGCAATCTTCATTTTTAATTTTAATGGAAAATTTGGCTTTTGCTGCATCCACCGCTTCCTCTGCAGTCATGAACCTGACATCCACCCATCCTCTATGTAAATTTTAAAATTTATGAAATGGTGTTCAGGAAAATTGTGGAGAAGGCCTACCCCATTTTTTCCCATGACTTGAGGGAAGTATCACCAACCATATTTCTAGTGCATGATCAAGGGAGGACAAGGGTTGGGAGTGTTCAATTTTTGTGGAAGCGCCCATTTTTTGCAGAAATTGCAAAACTCTGGGTGTGGCGCTATGCTCACCTTTTTTGGGGGAGGTTGTAACAATGTACTGCCAGGGCATTTTTCTCTGATGGGTTGGGTGGGTTTAGGGCCTTTTGCACCGGCCACTTTTGCCCAACTGGTGTTGGTGCGGACAAATCTGCTCATTTTCCTGGTTGATTGTCAAATTTGGATAATTTGTGGAGAATCGTGTTACTTATAGTGATAGTAACAGGAAATAAAAGCTAGGTATTACTTTATTTTTATCATTTTTTATTATTGGTTTCATAAATAATAACAGATAAAAACAATTTCTCTACAATATCCATATAACCAGTTTAGAGATACTACAGGATGACCAAGGAAGTTATTTAGCTTTTTACAACTAATCTTATCATTTTTTCTAAATTCAGAATTTTTTTTTAGAATTTTATATATTTTAAAATTTATAAAAGAAGTTGAGATAACTTATACAGTTAATTTTGGTGTTTTGTGCTGCTAAAATCATTTCAAGATCACAAAAACTTAGTCATATCAAATGTCTGAACTAGCTTTTCAGAGATGCTATTATGAGTTTTTGGAGTTCACATCTAAATGGAATTATCTTACCATATACTTAGCCTAGAAGTAAAACCTATAATGTGATTTTTAGAAATTAAAAGTTTCATGTTGATTTTTATGTTACTTTAACTTTAATATCTAAGGTCTATAGAAGGAGTTTCTAATATATATATATATTTAGATGTGGTTATCCTAAATTTAGCATACTAAGTTAATTTCAAATTGTTTCTAAAGGTTTTTAACAAGCGTGCTCCTTGCTCTGATAAGCTAGAGTAAATGCTTTATATTGTTAATAAGTAGCTTTAGCTAAGTAAAATATAAGGAGGGTAAAGTAGCCCTCCTTATTTCTGGAAAAGTGGGCTATATATAATTATATATCCAAGTATTTATATATGATACTATAACAACTTGAGCCCCCCATACAGGAGATCTTTTACTGAGAAGCAAAAGTAAGAAGTTAATAGCTAGGAAAACCTTACTTAAGTCTATTAAGCATTTTACTTAATAACTAGCTAGCTGGAGGTTAACTATAGGGTACTGTGTAAAACTGTTTCTTAAAAACTAAAAAGGCTAATAAGACGACAAGGGATAAAACTAGTTGTAAAAATATAAAAAGTGGATTAGAGGCTATGAAACTTATCCGACAGCAATTACTTTATAAGATTTTTAAAAGAAAGATTTATTTAATAGTCTAAATCTGGTACATCTTAGAGACCAGTTTTCTAGTTTTAAGTTTTTCCATTGGGTAACCAGATAGAAAGATTTTTATAGTCAGGCATTCTCAACATTTAAGTAGTTAACTATTTTCAGTCATGCTGTACATATAATTTGTTAGCTGAACTATTACAAAATCACTTAAGTTCTACTGATGCAACAAGATCTTATACTGGAAATCCTAACTTTCATGATAGCATTAAGTATATTAGGGTGAGAATCTGCAAAGAATTTTTCTGTTTTGTAGGCTAACCTAAATCTTTTAAATTCTTTTTTTGCGTTTCTTAAAGTTAGTCATTTTAGATTGGTACATTTCACCCTTTTTTAAGGTAAACTATAACTGAGACAATATTAGTATCCCTTACAAATTAAGTTCTAGAGATTGTTTGGAGTGTTTATGAAAATACTAAGAGTTCAATTGACTTTGAGTTCAACCTGTTCAATCTATGCAAACTGCTTCTTGAGATCATTAACTTTTAGATTTTATTTGAGGTGGGCCGGCCTGGGGATGATACAAACTGATTAGGTAAGTGAAGAAAATGGTAAAGGAGGATAAAACCCATAAACCCTCCATGCGTGGCGTATGATAGGCCAGGAACTCCATGGTCCGCCTTTGCTATTTCCTATCTCAGTTTGGGGCATTGGTGCACAAAGCTTACACAGTTAAAATTGTCCCCTACCTAAAATCCATTACCAGGATCGAACTTGGGGAGACAGTGATAGAGGGTCCATACTCTACCACTGGTTATCCTCCCCTCTTTTTGAGCTCAATAACACTTATTAATTCTCATATGAGTTTGAGGGTTTATCTGCTCTAGATAAAATGCTTTCAAACATAAAAAATTATCAGATTTTGTTCTTTTTTCTCCGTACATTTTGCTTCTTGGTGGTTGTCACAGATGAGGCCATGACTGATAAAGAAAGTCCTTCCAAAACCAGTGGAATAAGTACAAATAACCCTTAAACAGGTGGATGTACTGGTGACCAACTCACTTGAATGGGGGTGATCAAGGCTCTTTTATAGGTTAAGGCGAGCAAAGAAAATTTCTGTCAGGTTAAGATGGTTTTATGAGCAATATTTTTCAACAAAGACAAAGTGATGTCACGCAAAATAATTTTCGCCATGCTAAGTTAGAAAATTAAATATATGAGGATGATGTTACCAGTGGGCTAAATAAGGTAAGCTGGGGCCTCTGCATGGCGCAACTGGGGAAAGCCTGTGTAAACATGGGTGAGTAGCTAACACCAGAACCCAGAGAAGAACTTGGTCAGGTCCTGTAGTGGCCTGAAAGAAGTGCGGGATGGTAGTGATGACTGTGCTGACCTGTTCTTTTGGGTGTTTATTATTACCTGTGGGTAGAACATAAGCAGGAATGGGGGTACAAGTTGGGCCTGGTGCCTGTCAAATGGCCTCCCCATGATCTGGGGTTGCGCGGGTGCAGACCTCAGGACAAGGGAGGGGCGTCCTGGTTGGGTGCGCTTTAATGCACCTGCCTACAATAAAATCTGCAGTTTGCTGAGTTGGCCTGAAGCTCGGCTAGCTACCAGTTCAGTTGGCATGAGCTGGCTGGTAGCAAAATGGATAATGTAAGGAAATTAAGGTTGCCTGACTGGACTCCAAGGCTTTCTGGACAAAAAGGTTCAGATAGCATCATCTCCGTTAAAAAAACAGGTGACAAAGGGGAGGGCTTCAGCTTCTCCACCCTCAGGGGCCTTAAATCTGGGGGTCATCAGGTCTTGTCCCCTGCAAGGGGGATGAGTAGCATATCACCTGTCCTGGCTGGTGCAGACGAGCTGCCCAGTACTTAAACAGGGCGGGCATATGTCAGTTTAGGGGGTAGCGTGAGCTACTCCAAATCACGGTTGGGCCCACATTTTAAGTGGTGTTTAGATTTGTGCAGCCCTAATGTGGTGGGGGGCAGTACCCCAGGCCTTCATCCCGCAATAGTTGCCCACACTAGGAGCCCCTTGGGCTTTTAAGACTCAAAAATAATGCTGCCATCAAAATTCTCTATGAAAATTGATCCCCTTATATACCTTTGCGGGTCTAAATAATTTGCATTCCACCAGTAGTATAACAATCAGTGAACCAAATTATGCAGACAAAAGCTATTGAGGTTTAAATTGTTATTACCAAATCTGGCAATTGTCCAGTTTCCAGAGTGGCTCAAAGCCGTGATGCAAAATACATTTTTGGACCGCCTTTGCCTAAACCTGAAGTTGAGATGAGGATTATCAAATTGGTCAATCAACTAGTATTGAAAGAGCGCACAATGAGCCAAAAACCAGAAGCGGGGACTAGCAAAAAGGCCAATTTTTATCCAGGTTCAGGGGTAACCATCATGAGACGAAGCTCATAGTTACAAGAATTATCCCAAATGGATGCAGATACAAAAGCAGCAGTCAGAAGGTGTTTGACTAGAGTTTATATAAAGGCGTCATGATAAAACCCCAATTTACTAATAATTTCCCAATAATTCATTTATTTTATTTCTTTATATATTTAAGTGTAAATTACTTCATTTTATATCTTTATAAAAATCCTTTCTATAGAATATAAATTTTGCTATTTAGTTGCTTTTTTTGCTGTATAAAGTGTAGTAATTTCCAGTACCCAGTCTGGAATTGACTAATCTAAAAGAAGAAACTCTCTGTTAAGGATACCTTGGTGCTGATAGCGACAAGAAAGATGTTAGAAAGGTTCCCTTTGAGTCCTGAGGGCCAACACATGTCACAATGTCTAATAGTATCAAGAAGTTGTTCCCTTCCCCTCCCCATAAGTGGCGTTCCCGCTGGCAACAAGAGATTGCATCGCTTCTCTGGGGTGCCTCCCCTGGTACTAAGTTTATCTTTCCTGAGTCATATTCAGAAGTGTCCGTCCCATGGTCGGCCTTCCCCACAATAAATTTAAATTTAAATTTAAATAGTATCAAGAAGTTCTCTATGGGCGCAGACAATCTAACTAAGCGAATGATGATACATGGGTTAGTATCAAAGGAGGAATTTCTTAGCAAGAGCAATTGTGATGTTAGCTGTTAAGATATGGGGAACAACTCCGAACTGGATATATTAAATTAAGGCCCTGAAGCCCCCAGCGAGTTAAAAGGCCTTCAAAGCCTTAAGTAAAGCTAAAATAAGAAAACAGATTATGAGAAATGGTACTTTATTTGAGTAAAGACTCTAGATATATAGGACTTTGAGGCTATTATTGGGATCAAGAAAGGGAGGAATCAGGATAGGGAGATCTCAGCATTGGTTGCCAATCGATATAAAAAAGTATTGATATAAGGGGAGTGGGACATCCTTAGCATAACTCTCCAGTGATCCTGAAGGAGCAATTGATTGGTGTGCAAGCTCCAAAATGGGATTTTATCTTGACCCAGTAGGTTTCAATATCCTCGGAATTAGTTGCCAGTGTCAAAATACAAAACAATTAGATATTATCAGTGCCAATCCCCAATACTTCAGATTGGGCTCAACCCAAGTTTATGGGAAGCCTAATCTGACATTTGCCACTAGGCAAGTCGTGACCCCTAGTTGGGGCTTCCCCCAATAAAAGGAAAAATCCTGACAGAACCCCCTCCAAGCCTTGGCTATGGGTCAGATCCAAGGCAGGTCATTAGAATAGAGCTGGCATCAAGAAGAGGTCCTGGCATTTACTTAAAAGCTAGAATTGGGGATGGGACCCAGAATCAGCAATGGAGCCAGTAATGGGAAGAGGTCCCAGCATTGGGGATGGCACCTGGCATCAGAGCTGGAGCCAGCATCAGGAAAAGGTTCCAGCATTGTGGATGACACCTGGCATCAGCTGTGGAGCTGACATCAGCATGAAAGCCAGCATCAAAGATGATACCTGACATTGGCATGAAAGCCAGCATAAAATATTAAACCCAGAGATTATTATTGATGGTGTTGGCTCATCGGATCCTATGCTTTAGGGGCCCTTAGTCCTCCTCATCATGGCTTGCCCACTTTGAGCAAGGTTCAGGGTACCTGGGATTGGCTGCCCAGTATTCAGAATCAGACCAGCTGGGGGGACCCCAACTGATCCTACTGCTTCCAACCTGGCTTGACCACTGAAATGGCGGATCATGGGCCAATCCAGGTCATACCTCCTGGATTGTTTAAGCCAGGATAGTCAGCGGGCCAAAGGCCCTCAGCAGCAACCGCCTCTCCTCCTTCCTGGGAATTAGTTTTTGTGGGGAACTCAGGGGCACCTGGTAGGGTGTACCAACTTGTTGGAACACAAGGGAGAAACTCCAAACTGGTCCATATTAAATCAGGGCCCCAAGATTTCCAGCGAGTTAAAAGGCATTTAAGGCCTTAAGTAAAGCTAAATTAGTAAAAGATTTCAAAAAACGGTAATTTATTTAAATAAAGCTTTGAGTATATATAGGACCTTAAGGTTAGCATTAGGATTGTCAAAGGGAGTAATCAGGATAGAGAGATCTTGGCATTGGTTGCTGATTAAGATAAAATAAATAATATTAATACAAGGGGAGTGAGACCATCCTTAGAATAATTTTCCAGTGATCCTGAAAGGGTAGCTGATTGTGGTGCAAGCGCTGAGATAGGATTTATCTGTGACCTGAAAGGTTTTGGTATCCTTGGCATTAGTCACCAGTGATAAATTATTATTTAATTAAAAATTATTGGTGCTGATCCCCAATACTTCAGACTGGGCTCAACCCAAGTTATTGGGGAGCTAATCTGGCATTCACCTGTAGGTGAGTCGCAACCCCTAGTTGGGGCTCCCCCCAGTAAAAGGAAAATCATGACATTAGTAAAGATTGTCTGGTGCCTAATCTTCATGGAATAGACTCACTGAGCAGCAAGTCAGCCTTTAAAATCAAGTGTGCTAAAAATTTGCATGCTGACTTTGGTGCTCACTACAGAGGTGGCACTATTAGGCCCTAGCAATGATCATGAAAGCTCTGAGCAAATTGTGATGATGAAAATATTGAGGTTTATCATAAAGAGAATTCCTCTGAACTCCTAGTGAGGGATGAGGATACACTCTTTACAATACTCCATACCCTGGAATTTGAAGTGCACGATCTATGCACAAATCTTAAGCATTTCAAGGAGACCTCTAGAAGAGCCTAAGTTGACTACCTATTGTGAGAGGACCATCACTTATTGTGAAATTGGAAGCTATCATTAAGATCTTCGAGGAGAGACTTGTTTTCCTCGAAAAAAAGATTGACAAACCATCAGCGCTCTGAATGAATATGAAGAGCACTTGGAACAGAATGACAACATGTTGTTTGTAATAGATGAGAGTATAGAAGATTTGAAGGCATAGATGCATACTATACCGGAGCCTACCTCTACTTGACCTATAACTTAAATGGAGGCACATATTTGGACCTCTCAAAGGAATGCAAAGAATCAGTCAGAACTTGTACTAAGACAAAGATGATGCACGCAGATTCTTTTATAAAGGCTCTTAATTTTTTACTGTATTCAATACCATATACACCTGGTGAGGGGACAATTGCAGGTTTCCTCCAGATGCATGAAATAGCATGGATGGCGCTATCAATTTCCAGAAGGCTCGCCAAATGCTAGGGTGCAAGAGCTGCAAGGCTTAAGAGATTATCAACATGAGCTTAAGATCTGGTGTTAAATTTTTTGTGGAGTTTGTTGATTCTGCTGAATTGGTTGCAAAGGGTGAAACCCACTGAACAATGGATGAGCAGTATGAGTATTGGTGGCCATCAATAATTAATAATAAAGTATTTAATAAAAGCTATTACCCCAACGATACCAATTTATTTTTATATAACTAATGGCTTCTTCAATTAACTCTTCTTTCCTAACTCTCTTTTCTCATAAAGACCTGCTTTCTCATTCTCGCAATCAAATTCTAATTTTTAGCATTCCTAATCAGTCTTGATCCTTCTTCTTAGTAATTTCCTACTTACTACAATTTTAGGTGTTTCATTATATCATCAAAGTTTCAACGAAAATCCCTCAATTTTCCAAACTATGTACACTATGATCAATTTGTCTTTCATCTACATAACTTTCACTCAAAACCTTGCTGCTCGCCCCAAATCTAAACTATGATCCGCTTGAACTTTAGCTTTTTTTTGTCCAGTCATATTGGAATCTTGACATTACCCCCCCTTGAGTGGACGATAAGCTCCTATTGCTTGTATGTTAGAGGAACTTTGCATGAACTCAGTTGATTATTTGACCCCCGCAGGTTCCATAATGGTGTAGGCATCTTTACCAGTCTTCTCAATTATTTTAAATGGTTCAGTACAAGGTTAGCAAGCTTGTTCTTCTTTTTAAATCCATGTTGGTCCTGGAACTAGACATGATCTCCTACAGAAAACGGTAGGAGTCCACTAAGTCATCTTTGGTCCACCACCTGTCCACAAATCTTCTTAGCCAAGCTGGTAGAATAAGCTTCCATTTGCAATTTTATCAGTGTATCCATAAGTTGGTCAGATAATGCTGCGGTTCTACTCCGCCCTTATCCTTATACAGGATTAAAGCAACGTGAGCAAAGCTGGATGTCTACCATAGAGCAACTGAAAAGGACTCTTGCTGGTTGACAAGTGGTAGCTGATATTTGCAAAGATGGCGGTAGATAAGAGTTTACTCCATTCAGAGGGCTGATCCTTTAAAATCTTTTGGAGAAAGTTCACCAAGGTTACATTAACCTGTTCCACCTTTCCATTATATTCAGGATAGTAGGGTGTAAAGAACCCACAGATTGCCATCAGTTCATTGAACTTGGGCAGGATATGCGACATGAAATTGGTTTCATTGTCTGTGGGGGTGAACTGCAGACAGCCATATCACTGTATAACACACTCAATGATAATCTTGACGGTGGTGACAGCCCCCATATCATTAATCGCCTTGGCTTCCACTCATCTTGTCAAATGATCAATTGCTACTATTATTTACTTAAATCGGTTAGCGTCATTTGGCAAAGACCCCACCATGTCAAAAGAAATGGTATTCAAGGTGAACCTTAGCTTAACCAGTTAGTATGTGGTCTTCTTGCGGAAAGGTTTTTCCACTTGGAACTGATGACAGCAACCAACTGTCTCCAGCACGGCATAATGCATGCTCTCCAAATAGTAGCAGGGTTGAAAGAACTCCACCGTTTTTTGCAACCCTCCATGCCCTACCACCCAATTTGCATCCAAGATAATCGCTGTCCAGGCAGAGGGTTTTTGTCAGGTGAACAGCAAGTAAGAATTATATTGGCCTGCCAGCCGGGGTGCCAGAGCACCCAAACAGCAAACCAGAATGCCCAAGGCACTGCTGCTGATATAACGAATATGGAACTGGAAAGGAGCTCCACCAATTCTGCCGGTGAGCCAGAATTTCATATAGGCACAAGATAAAGTACCAGATGCACATGGCCATTAACCTGGAGGGGTACAAGAATGTTGGTGGATAAAGCGGCTTAATTTTCAAACCTCTAAAAACTAAATTTTGGGGAAGGTTTTTCTAATGGAAAATTTAAGGAAGAAAAATCAACCAACAATTTTCTCAGTGCAATGCAACAGATTATGTAGTCATCGATTTGGAGGGAAAACAAGCAGGGATTTGGTCCTGCAAGTTTGACCTAACCGGCGAATTATTCAGGAATGGGTGGGTTAGTTCCCTGGGAACCAACATCAAAAAATTCAGCGGCAGCCAAGTCACTGTCAGTTTGACCTAGAACATCTGATCTAAGGCTCAGCTCGTTTCCAATGGTTGGTGTGACAGCATTTGGCCCGACGAGTGGTGGGGATCTTCAAGGCCACCCCACATAGGGGTGGGCCCATTTGGTTAGGAACAGGTTCTTAATGCCCAACCTGCCCATACTTGGTTGCTGGGCCATTTGTTCAGTCAGTGGCATTGCATCAGGCGCAATGCCCAATTTGCCAGCAGGAATCTTTGAAACCTTGTCAAAGGTATCTGATGCTATTACTCCCCTATTGGGGGTGATGCCCAACAGACTTGGGAGGGGAGATTTTTACGATTGTCATGTTAACAGAATTTCAACTGTCAGGCATTCCAGCTGATAGATCAGTCTTCATAACTTTTAGGCCATTTGAAATCCAAGCATTGGGCTGATTGTCACTCAAATTAGTTGTGATTAATTTCATTTCAGCGATCTCAGCGCAGATTTCACTGATTCCTCATAGCAGTTCTGCTGAGGGGAGTGTGGGTACTGGAAGTGGGATCTGAAGTGGAAGGATTGTTACCCAGCGCTTGTCTACCACATGAGTGAGATCGCCCTGAGTAACAAGGGGTATGGCCATCCTCTTTGGTACCTTCTTGCTTGGGGATGGAAAAATGGCTCAATCGACTCCCAGAGGATGTTCCCCAGGATTTACATTACCCTTTCCTTTTTCCAAGGGAAGGGCCCCACCACTGAGAAACTGTATGAGAGCCACATTCTTGTGCGCCTTGGGTAACTTGATTGCCATTACTGTCGCAGGTTTTTTGGGGTGGATGGGGAGCCTCAGGGTGTGATATGTGGAACGCTTTGACCATGTCCATGCAATTTGCGCAATTGCGCACCTTGACCCAACTGTTCTCATAGGCTGGATACCCTTTCCAGGCCACAAGATATTGGATGGAACGTCACGATTTCTAGGATGCCAGGATAGCCTCTACCTCGGCCTCTTCCTCATTTTTGACGATGATTGTTTCCAGTTCCATGGGAATTACACCCTTGAAGAGCGACAGCTGGGAAACATGGAAAACGGGATGCTGCTTCCAATGCACCGGAACTTCGGTTGGAACGCCCCATTACCCGATACCTCCTCCACCAAATGGGGACCCAAGCATTTACTGGCAAATTTATGGGAAGGGGCATGAATTCTTAAGTGATGGGTATTGAGCATAACATAGGAGCGCACCATAAACTCGTGACCTGGAAGATGCTTTTGATCCGCGAACCTTTTATATTCATCTATAGCTATGGTGAGGTGTTCCCGCACCAAGGCTTGAGTCAATCTATTATGATCAGCATGGTCCGCGGCAGCTTGAACCTCAGGCTGCAATCATGGTCCAACTGAAAATGAAGGATTATAACCCAAAGTTGCTTCGTAGGGGGAAAACCCCATGGATGCATGGATCCCATTATTGTACATGAATTGAGAAAGAGGGAGGTCATCAGCCCAAGTATCCTGCACGGCTGCAGCATAGCAACGCAGGTACTGTTCAAGAACTTGATTGACCCGCTCAGTCTGCCCATCAGACTGAGGATGATACACCGTGGAGTGACAGGGGGATATTTTCAGTATTGATAGGAGTTCACTCCAAAACCGCGCGGTGAACTGGGAGCCATGGTCACTGATGATCTCCTGAGGAAGACCAAACATCAAAAACACATGGCGTACGAAAAGGCAGGCAGTTTCTTCTGACGTAATTGTGGAAGTACAAGGTATAAAAAGGGAAAATTTTGTGAAGCGATCCACCACTACCATCACCATTGTGAACCCATTAGAACAGGATAGCTTGACAATAAAGTCCAAGGACACCGATGTTCATGGGCCTCCGCCTGCTTTAAGGGGTGCAGGAGGCTATTTTTGCTGGAATGATCTGACTTGGCCCTGGCGCAAGTAACACAATTGGTGATTCAGACCAGAACTTCTTTTGTTAAACCTTCCCAATTGTAGGTCCATTTGATCAAATTGATGCATTTCTTAGAACCAGGGTGACCAACTGTGGGGGGATCGTGATGTGTGCGAAATACCTCACTTTGGAAGGAGGGGTGAACCCAAACGCGAGATCTAAAATATATATAAGACCCTCCTTCAGTGAGTATAGGGAGTGTTTATGCTTCTGGTGAGATATCTGCTCGACCAACTCCACGCCCTCAGGGCAGGCCATTTGACTGGCTAAGACCTGAGCAACTAATGGAGTATCGGGGGCCAGAGTGACAGAAGAAACAACAGGGGGAACAATTGACAAGATTTGGGTGGTAGGAATTACAGTAACGAGATCCACTTTCTCTGGATCCGCGGAACTGTGGGTGGAGCTGCAGCTGAGAAAATTGGGAAGTACATTTAGTTCACCGCTTACAAATTCGTATTTGAAGTTGAAACAGCACAGGTCCCAATAGGTTAGGGCTTGCCGATGTGCCAATTTTTGGGGTTTACAAAAGTACAACAGGGCCTGGTGATCCGTGTAAACCGTTAGTTTATATCAGGCACCCTGTAACAGGTACCTCTAATGAGTTAGGGGCCATGCAATGGCTGCCTGCTCCTTGTCATAAATAGCCTAAGACTTCTCCATAGAGATGAACATTTGGGAAAAGTAGGTGACTGGGTGTTCCAAGCCATCGTACTCTTGGAGTAACACTGCTCCAACAGCTACTGATGACGCGTTGCATGCAACGATATACAGCTTGGTGGGATCAGCGTGTTTTAAGATAGGAGGGGATATGAACACCTCTTTAATTGATTTGAATTCCTGTTGGCATTTGTTCATCCAGCGAAATGGTACGTTTTTCCCTGTAAGGGGGTGGAGTGGGGTGGCGAGCTGTGAAAGTGCGGGGAGAACTTTTTAAGAAAATGATGGTTCCCATGAAACTCTGTAGTTGTTTCTGGGTAGTCAGGGTTGGCCACTCCTGGATAGCATCCAACTTATTGGGAGGGATTGTAAAACCATCTTTAAGGACGAGGTTCCCAAAGAAAGTAACCTCCTCCTTATAAAACTCACACTTGAAAGGTTTGAGGAACAAACCTGCCTTATGCAAGGCGACCACCAATGCTTCCAAGTCAATAGCGTGTTGTTTGGGAGTCAGTGAGTGAACCAGATATCATTAATGTATGCAACTGCACAGGTAAACTGGAGGTCACCCGGTACATTGTTGATCATATGTTGGAATGTAGCTGGAGCATTCTTCAGCCTGAAGGGCATTACATGGAAGTGGAAAATGCCGCGCTTCATCCGGATTGCTGTTAACCATTCCTGCCCTTCCATTACCCGAATTTGGTTGAAGGCGTTCACCAGATCCAGCTTAGAGAACACATGGGATTTGGCGATTGCCTGGCTGATTGTCTGCTCCAGAGGTAAGGGGTAGGGATCAGAAACCGTTATTTTATTCAAGTGACCGTAATCCATGCAGGGATGGAGAGAACCATCCACTTTTTTGGTGAAGATGATGGGGGAGGCGATGGGTGAAATCTCCTTGAACAACCAACCTTATTTCAGCATATCATCCAACCAGGTATTGAGTGCAACTTCTTCCTCCGCTGTATGGGGATACAACAGACAGTTGATGTTCACTAACTACACGATCGTTTGAAACCCACAATTGAACCTAGTGTGCTTAGGCAGGCGATCTGCCTTTTCTGAGATGAAGATTCTGTAATAGCACATTAAGCTCTCAGGAAAATTGGCTGGGATGCCCGCAGAGGTGACTAGGATAGTGATAGAACTGGTTCCTTGTGTCTTCTTGAGGGTGTCAATCAAAGGGAATTCTCTCTCAGATGATCATTGGTAAATGACAGCGTATTAGACTCCAAGTGAATCTTAACATGTTGTCAGCGCCACTACCCCACACCTAAGATCACCGCAAACACCAAGTTTTGCATGTCCAAAAAGCGATCGCAGAAGCTGAATTAGTGTATTGAAAAAGTGACTGGGCGATATACCAGGTATGAGGTTTGGGAGGCTGACAATGCAACAATCACCAAGGGACCTGCATCCATGGCAAGTTCTGATTGCTGGGCCAGTTCTACACTCATAATTTTCCCGCGGCTCCAGTGTCCACCAGGTCCTCAAAGGAGACGTGATGGGACCCAACACTAATCTTCATGGGTACTAAGAAGTAAGTGGAGTTCTCTTTATTGGTAGTTATGGATGAATCCAGTGATACCAAAGAGATAGTGGTGGGGTCAGGGGAAATTCACTAGGCTTTGGTGAGGAGCAAACTCATTGCAAGTTGAGATGTCAGACCCTAATGATATGGGCAAAATAGCTGCGGCAACTACGGGGTATGGGTTTGGTGTTTTGAGTGGGACCAGACTGATGTGGGCAGAGATAATCTTCCTTACAACCTGATTCAGTTGGAAAGAAAGGACCATTGCTGCGCCAATGTACGTGAGAAAGGCAGAAGTGGCTAAGAATAATGGTTGGTCGATTATGTCAGGCGAACAGCAAGTAAGAATTAGACTGGCCTGCCATCCAGGGTGCCAGAGCACCCAAACAGCAAACCAGAATGCCCAAGGCACTGCTGCTGATATAACGAATATGGAACTGGAAAGGAGTTCCACCAATATCTGCCGGTGAGCCAGAATTTCATATAGGCACAAGATAAAGTATCAGACGCACATGGCCATTAACCCGGAGGGGTACAAGAACGTCAGTGGATAAGGCGGCTTAATTTTTAATATCTAAAAACTAAATTTTGGGGAAGGTTTTTTAATGGAATTTTTAAGGAAGAAAAATTGACCAACAATTTTCTCAGTGTGATGTGACTGATTAAATAGTCATCAATTTGGAGGGAAAACAAGCCAGGAATGGGTCCATCAAGTTTGACCTAATTAGCAAACTATTTGGGAATGGGCGGGTTAGTTCTCTGGGAACTGACATCAAAAAATTTGGCGGCAGGCCAAGTTGCTGTCATTTTGACCTCGAACGTCTGAACCAAGGCTCAGCTATGTTTCTGACAGTTGGTGCGATGGCGTTTGGCCTGACAAACGGTGGGAATCCCTCAAGGCAACCCACATAGGGGTGGGCCCATTTGGTTGAGAACGGGTTTGGAATGCCCAACCCACCTGTGCTCAGTCACTGGGCTGTTTGTTTGGTCAGTGGCATTGCATCAAGTGCAACGCCCAATTTGCCATCAGGAAGCTTCAAAACCTCATTGATGGTGTCTGATGCTATTACCTGCCCATCAGGGGTGATGCCCAACAGATTTGTGAGGGGGGAGATTTTTCTGATTGTCATGTTAACTGAATTGCAACTGTCAGGCATTCTGGCTGATAGATCAGTCTTCATAACTTTTTGACCATTTGAAATCTGAGCATTGGGATGATTGCCACTCAAATTAGTTGCAATCAATTTCATTTTGGTGCTCTCGGTGCAGATTTCACTGATTACTCATAGCAGTTCTGCTGAGGAGAGTATAGGTACCAGAAGCAGGATCTGAAGCGGAATGGCTGTTACCCAGCGCTTGTCTACCACATGAGCGAGTTCACCCTGAGTAACAAGGGGTATGACCATCCTCTTCAGTACCTTCTTGCTTGGGAATGGGATAATGGCCCAATTGATGCCCAGAGGACGTTCCCCGGGACTTACAGTTTTAGGAAGCTCAGGATCATTTCTATAAACCGCTTATATAGTTCCCCATCACGTAAAGAGGTATACTGTCTAAGACCATCTAACAGTTTCATCACTTGTGGCAACTCATTGTATTATTTGCCCACCATCTTCTCATACATAATGTAATCCAAATCCGCCATAATAGTGACTTTTGGTAGCCTTGAAAAACAGTCTGCATTTTTTTTTACCACTGCCAGTTTATGATCTAAAATCATACGCTTTGAGCTTCAATGCCCATCACGCAATCCATCCTTCATGTTCAAAGAGATTTTCCAACCAATGCAAGGACGCATGATCCATTACCACTGGAATTTCACCCCGTGCAGGCATACCCAGAACTTTTTATATGCATATATCACCGCTAAGCACTCCTGTTTGGTCACATTATTATTTTGTTCATGACAGTTTAGGCTTTAGCTACAAAACGTGACAGGGTGCTCTACGCCATCATCATCCTTATGAGATAATACTGCCCCTTATGGCGAAATGTGATGCATCTGTTTGCACTATATATTGTTTTTCAAAACTGATATTACAAAATGGGCGCGCTTGCCAACGCATTTTAAGACATTAAAAGCGTTCTGTTATCATTCAGTCCATTTAAATGTGGCGTTCTTCTTCAATAACTCAAAAAGAGGTGCCCCAATACAACTGAATTTAGTAATGAACCGCAATTATTACACAACCATTCTCAAAAACACTTGGATATCTCACTTATTGCCTAGCTGAGTCATCATATGTATGGCATCCACCACTTCTAAATGGGGTTTAAGGCCACATAAGTCCACTACGAAACTGAAGTATTTAACTGTTCCTTGAATATATGACACTTCTGAGGCTTGATCTTGATATTAGAGTCAGCAAGTCGGCAGAACACTTGTTAAAAGTGGTTAAAATGTTCTGTGAACTTCCTCAAGAACATGTTGATATCATTGAGGTAGACTAGGATGCAGGACAGCTTTATGTCATCCAAGATTGTATCCATAGCAGGCTGAGCGTAGCCAGGTCTTTGCACGAAACTTGTGGCATACGTGTAGGCTGGAACAACCCCTTTGAGATGGTTATAGAACATTTTTCGCATTCTGCTGCTTGCAACTCGATCTGCCAGTACCCCAATATCAAATCCATGGCAGAGAAGTAGTTAGCACCTCCCAGCCAATCTAAAGCATCTTCAATCCGCGGGAGAGAATAGAATTCCTCTTTTGGGACGCTATTAAGCTTCTGTGGTCAATGACTACCCAGTTTGTGTCATTTTTTCCTTCACAATAAGCACTAACGACCATGGACCCTTGGATGGCTCCAACGTCCCCGGCTCAATTAATTGATCTACCTCATTTGGATAACCTCTTACACTTCTTTTGAACGCTGAATGGGCCATGAACAAAGGGTGGTGTTCGCCCTATCTACCTGATGCGCCACCCCACGTGTGCATCCCAAATTGTGTTCATTGGAAGCAAAAATATCCCAGTGTTTATCAAAATAAAACTATCGCCCTATCTTTCTGTTCCTCTGAAAACCCAGCCAGAGCTTCCCATAGAACCACTACCATTATTCCAAATGGGGATTTTACCAGTAGGCTGAGGTCCTCCCAAGAACTGAAATCATGAATATGGTGAACCTTATTAATAGTGGCCAAGTGTAAATAAGCCACCATTTGGTGCCTTTGGACAGTCAGAGAATCCTTTTTCGGGTTCTCTAACATAACCTTCACTTCCCCCTGCCCTGGTAAGAGTAACCCAGAAGTCACATGAGGTTAGATCTGGGATTGTTAGTAGGGCCTTATAATCTCCCCATACAAGCCTTCTGGGATATCATTATTAAGCTTTGTCCCTAGTATACCTAATGCTCAGATAGAGTGCTTAAAGTGCTTGCAGCTCGCAGCACAATACCTTTAGCTTGTTGGTCTTGTTGGGGAGGTTTTGGTCCTCCGCTTCATCCGCCAATATTGGATAGGAATCACCCCATTGCTATTCGCCAAATTGATCTGACTGGAGCGGATCAGGTCCATTGGTACTCCACTAGAGGTAAATTTTATGGGAATCTGCTGTCCCAAGATACTAATGGGTTCTTCCACCATATTAACCACAGCCCCAAATCGCTACATGAATGTTGCTCTAATCAACATTTTGTAATTGGTATTAGCAAAAATCACAGATGAAGCGGATGTCACGACTGACTTGAACCTCAAAGGCAATGTGCTGTAAGCACCCTCTGACACAGTGCTATGTGCCCCTGCAGTCCCATACACTACTTAGTGTTACACATCAGGCTTCAGTGGAAGCTTAGTCACTTGCTTGGTGGATATTATATTGACGGGAGCGCCAGTATTGATAATTATCCAAATTTTGGTACTTTGTAGAGAAATGTCACAGTATGTACACTCCAAATACAAATAAATGTTAGTGTGTACCACAGAAACACCCAAGGGCTTCTGGTTATCCATAAAAGTGAAAATACCAGCTCTGACATGTGATGCTCCTGGGTAATTTTCTCTATTAGAATCGTCACTTCCACTCCATCTAGAGCTTTGATATAGTTTGAAGGTTCGCCTTCTATTGTAAATTCCACTCAATGATTTTCCAGGCGCATGGCTTTTGAACATCATGGCGGAACTCTGATTCTGCATTATTCTGATCTCTCCCTCGGTTTGAGGCCAACATCTTGTAGGGGATTTGTTGATATAATAAATTGTTAGAGTGAGTACTGAGACCAACACAAAGTAACTCATGTGAATCATCAGGAACAAATAGGTTGATTTTAGCTGAAGTAAAGCGTCCTATCTCTACTCCACTTGAACTTTTCCATGTTCATTTTGAGGAAACTGGTACTATATAAACATCTATTTTTCTTGGACAGCTAGCTGCATAATGGCCTCATTGGATGTGTGAGAAATAAGCATTTGTAAATGGCACTCATCACTTCATCACACCCATAGATCCAGGTAGAAATTAGATGAGGGATTATAATATGGCTGAGGACGAGCTGGCTGAGAAAAATGGGGCCAGAAAAGACTTACCATAGCGTTAAGTGGACAACTATTACCCACCAGATTATAACCAAGTCGTTGTTGTCCAACTTTGAATGGAAATTCAGTAGCGGTTGCAGGGGCTTTCCATTCCACATTGGGAGTACTAAAAGTGATGGATAGATGGCATAAATGACTGACAATTTTAATAGCTCCGCGTCATTTTGAAGAATGTAAGATATAGCATTATATAGTTCTCAATATGGCTTAACAACTGCCGTCATTGCTACGCCCACTTCCCCCATTATTAAGATATTAGCTCCTACCAAAACATGAGCCTCACCCGTGAAATGCTCTGCAAACTCCACCAAGGACTCATACTTTAGAAATTTATTGTCAAAAACTTTGTCTTGCGCTAAGCCATTTTTTCCACACCCCCAAATAGGCAAATCACAGTCTCCTTCACCTCTTAACATGTTATGGTACTATTTTTAAGTTAACATGTGACTGGTTGGTATTTGCAACATCCAAGCGGATGACAACAGTTTAGCTTTCCGCCAATCAGAAGCCCGCTTTACAGTAAATTTAAACCGCTTGAAAAACTCATGTATGTTTCTGTCATGGGTGAGTGGGGGGCAGCTTTTCACTGCAGATCTCCTCCTCCCTAACAACCTCATTTAGTTTACACTCTGTACATTATAGCCTCTCTGTAGTGTTGCCCAAGAGGTCGGCAAGTTGGTTAGTTCAATCATCCACCAGGTACAGTTGGTAAAAGGCCTTGGCGAGCTGATTGGTTATAATTTTATTCTCTCAGAAAAGCATTTTTTGAGCCTAGAGTAGGGTATCCAAGACAAGCTTCAGTTCCACATATTGAGACAACTCAATAAACTGAGGTAGTACCCTGTCTAGGTGAGCCGGCTGCACCATGGATTTTGAGAATATAAAATTTTTTAAAATGTTGATCAATGGTCCCACTGTAGTGAGCACCACTGTTAACTTTTAGAGGATATGGTTGATTTCACCAAACTGGTTGTATAATATGAAACCCACTGGACAACGGATATGCAATATGAGGATCACTGGCTCTCATTATTTAATAGTAATAAATTATCTAATATGGAGTCATTGCCCCAAAGATACCAATTTGTTTTTTATTAAACTAACGGCTACTTCCATTAACTCTTCCTCCCTAACTCTCTTTTTTCATAAGACCTGCTTTCTCATTCTCACAATCAATTTCTAATTTTTGGCATTCCTAATCAGTATCGACCCTTTTACTAAGTATTTCCTATTTACTACAATTTTTAGGTGTTTCATTCTATCATCAAAGTTTTGGCGGAATTCCCTTAATTTTCTGAACTATGAATACTTTGATTGATTTTCCTCACATCTACATAACTTCCACTTGATCTCAAGGCTCACCTCAGATCTAATTTACAATCTGACATAACTATAGCTTATTGTCCAGTCATGTTGGAATATTGACACCTGGATTATCTTGGACTGAAGTCAGGAACATGTCACTCCTCAAGTTCAGTAGTGAACAGGATGTCTAGAATATGAAACAAAAGTACCTGTTAATGAAGATGGCAAAAATGAGTCAGTTTCAAATTACGCTTCTTACTACAACCTCAAAGATCAGCAGTTATGGACCACAGGAACAATGAATCTGCCTAACACCAAAAAAATTTTATTGAGCTCCTTGGAAATGCATCCTAATCTGAATATGCGGAAATATGACTCTGACGGTCAAGAGTGCTATGTCCCTCAAAGCACTTAAGGAGGCGCTGCTCAATCTAAAAGGGACATATAGATCTGAACCTAAGGCATTGGCTCCTAAATCACCCCTTAATGAGTAATAGGGCCTTTTATGTCACAATCAATAAGGTTGACAAGCCAAAAGAGAATAATAACAAACCTCCTGAATGCTTGCCACGTTGAGAATTTAAAAGCCACAAGTGCCAATAACCTGGGCACTTTTATTATTTCTGTCCATTAGTTAATGCTCAAACAAAAGAACAAATCCCTAAAGAGGATACACCCAACACCATAAACTGGATGGATTTCAACATTGAGGGTGAGGACCATATTGAAGATGAAGACTTAACTAATGCGAGCTACCACGTGTTAGGGACACCTAGTGCAGTAACTGTAACGCCAGATTAAGAGTTCATGGTACTGACAGATCTGCATTGAGCAATACCTATTTTTTCCAAGCAAAAAGCTTACCCAAATGCTTAATTAAGTTGAAGAAGGAGAGAAGTTGGTCAAGTCTACATTTAATAATATGTCACCGGATAATGAAGACACTTTCAAGGCTTATACAAGCGCCTTTTCTTTAAGCAGTTTGAGGAATCTGCCAACGGCATCATAACCACTGAAAACCCCTTTGGCAAGAGTTTAATGAAGATGGAAGTAGTCATCCAGAAGGTGTGCGTTATAGCAGTGTTAGATACTGGGGCTCCAGTTAACATTATCTCGTCTGAACTTATGAAGAAACTCGAGTTTATGTTTGACATTGACTACAATGTGAAGTACCGCACCGTAGGACCTGACATTGCTCACATCTTAAGAACTTATTCGCATTCCTTTATGCTTTGGGCGTATGATCTTGACAGCACCTGCAGTGGCGTTGAACAATTTCCTTTACAATTTCCTGATTGGGACACAGTTTCTACTGGAGATTGTGGTGAAGATCAACTTCACCACTAGCATGGTTATCATCTTAGCTATCAAAATCCTTTGGTGTTCAATGAGTAGATGTTAAACTATAAAAATAATGTATGTGCTAGGGTGAACTGGACCTTTTGATCTATCCAATTCATTACACCCTAACGGAGAAAGATGTAAATCAACTGCCACATACTGTGAGCGCAGAGGAAGGGAATTGAATTTCAGTTGACCACATTATCTATCCCACTGACAGATTAAGCATTTTGAGGATTAGTATTCACAATCTAATATTTGGTTGTGATTGGTGACTAAATTATTAGTTGCATATAATCAATGGATAGGATCTGATGATTATTTTGATAAGTAAATTTTGTCAGGAATCATCCCCAACAATGTTGATTGGATTGCTATAATGAATTGTTCTGAATAAATGATTGAGGCACTTATCAAAACTATAAAGCATTTCTAACGCTTATTTTGGTGGTATTGGGCGTCGTCAGGCAACAAAGCTCTAATAAATTGGTTTCCTGCTCCTGAAACTAAAAAATAATTGCTGAATCATGAGGATTACGCTACTGGAGAATAATCAAGGCAAAGAGACCTGCTAGTAATTAAGAGCAATTTAAAAAGTTAAAACCTTCTTTAGAATGATTAACTAATCTCCAGTGAGCAGGTGAAAATCTGTGCGCCTGCTAAACTATAAAACCCCCACCCCCAATATTTTCATAATAAAGCAGATCTTGATTTGATATAACATCAATTGTTTATAACTTTTTTGTATAGATTACTCTTGGGACAAGAGTGCAAGGATGGATATCCTTAGGTTATTTAGTTTGTTATCAGATCTAACCCTGGCTCTGCATGAAGAGACTAGGGAAGAGTTCCCTACCAGCTCAAAGATATCTTCAAGAGGAAGAAGCACCTGTTTAGCGTTGGACTTTATACTTAACGTGGCTTTAAGAGCACTCAACTTAGATTATAGCCTTACTATTATTTCTTAAGTGGTTCAGTTGATTCAATCATTGCAATTTATTAAGAATCTGAAAAGTTAAATGAGGGAGCTAAAATGAGCTAAAATCTTAAGAGTCAAGCTCTTAAATTTAAAAAAGGGCTTCCTTTGTTTGCAAGTGAAAGCATAGAGATTCGGCTAGGTGACCATTGTAGAATGACCTTTTCAATAATCTTAAGATTCCCCCTAACATCACTTTGGAAGTGTATAGTTGAAATGGAATCTGAGAGCAAGAGCCCAGAGCACTACCAGGACTCTATGATACTACCTACTCTGGAGAGCTAAACCTTATTTTAAGAACATCACTAACCAACCAATCTGAGTTGAAAAGGGACAAGTTGTAGCACTGTCCCAACTGACCAATTGCCAAGATATTTCCCATACATGCAGTAAGAGGTATTTAAAAGCTCAGGTTTGGGGCTGTGACCCCTAAGCAACATAAAGAGTTGGATAAACTTTTGGACAAGTTTAAAGACATCTTCAGCGCCAGCCCCAATGACTATGGCCTGTGCAAAGTGGAGGTTATAAGATGGAAACTGGTTCGCTATCCCCTTCAGGTTCAAAACTTACTGCCGTTTAAAGACAGATGACGCAGTCATCACATAAGAGCTTAACCAGTTAGCCAAAGCCGGGATAATTTATTCATCAAAGAGCCCCTGGGCATATCCTTTGTTGCTGGTGCGCGTGAAGGATGGGGCCCAAATGGTAGTCATGGACTACCGTTGCCTAAACGAGATAAAAATAAGGACTTGTACCCTCTGCCATGTATCAATGACGCTTTATACTCCTGGGTGGCTTGAAAGACTTTTTGGCAATTAATCTGACCAGCGGCTACTGGAAAATAGAGCTCTTGCCTATAGACTAAGAGAAATATGCCTTAATCAGCAGTCAGGATTTGTTTGAACTCACAAGGATGCTGCAGGGGCTCTTTAATGCCCCTGCAATCTTCCAATAATCTATAAATCACATCTTCAGTGATCTTAAGCTATTAAGTGTGATGATATACCTTGATGATATCACTTTTTTTAGTCGCACGTTTCAAGAAAATCTGCAGCGTATCCTGGAAGTCTTCACAAAGTTGCGCACGTCCAACATGAAACTGAAGAGAAGAGAGTGTACTTTCCTGAAAAGACATCTGAAGTTCTTGTGGGATTGAGATTAGCCCATCTAGATAAAAACCTCAGTATGGTAAAGTGAATTTAATCATGGCAATGGAGCCACAAAGAGTATAAGGGACGTTCAAATGTTCTTATAAATGGTGGGGTACTACAGGCAGTTTATCCCCCATTTCGCGGAATTAATGGCGCCTTTTACCTACCTGCTTATGAGATAGATGAAGTTCAAATGGAGTCTGGAGCAGGATCAGACATTCTTGGAGTTGAATGCACAATTGTTAGAAGCACCAATCTTAGCTTATCCAGACTTCAATAAAACCTTCTACCAGTACACTGATGCTAGCGATATGAGACTTGGCGCTATCTTTCACAACTGGATGAAGTAGGGCAAGATCACCCAACTGAGTATTACTACAAAATAAAGAGCAAAAATGAAAAGAACCACATGGTTATTGGACGCATTCGCTGTTGGGATTTAGCCAGATGAATTCTCCCATATAATTAAAATTAAGTTCAGTTATTCAGAAGCAATTGCCAACTAATCACCTAGTTTTAATATTATTAAAAAGTATAATAAAGTACCAATTTGTGCTTCTCATTTTGTGTTAAGCCATCTCAAAGTGTTAGGGATAGTCCACAAAAATATTATTGTAATTTGTAATTTAAAACTTGCAACTGAAGCTGAGGATGTCAAAATAATTGTAATTCTAGATTACAAAAGATCACTAGTTCTTCATTAAGTTTTGGGATAATTAGTCACTGATGCCAAGGATGATTCAATCAGTTATCCATCTGGGTTTTAGCAGCGACTTAATCCGATGATAATATTGCTGGCTTTGAATGCTGAGGTTCTAATAAGGGTAAGTGATGATGATGCTGCCACATAGGGTTATGAGTACTGTCAACTGATGCTGAGATATTAGATTACTTTATAATAATAATTTAGATATGATTACACAGCGACTGATGCCAAGGATGAATCAAACTAATATTCAGCATTTGATTGGGATGATTTTTAAGAGAATGGTTGCAAGCGGAACACTGAGGATAGGGTTTGTTTGCCAGCATAAATGCCAATGATTGTTGATAGACAGGCATTAGATTGAAGTTGCCTAAGTATAAATACCTGAAATTCTGCCTTAATAAAGATCTCTGTTAGAAAATTAACCAGATGGATTCCTAACAATAATATTAGAATTAAGGGTGTCAGTTAGTTGGGAATAATTGCCAGCTAATTGCTTAGTTCAATTATTTTAACGTTATATTTGCCAATTGGTGCTCTCCATTTGGGTGGGTTGATCCCTTTTGAAGTATTGGGGATAATCCCCAATAGTAATGTTATTCAAAGGTTAACACTGGAAACTTAATCTAAGGATGTCGACCAATTAATACTAATTTCTCAGGTTCAGCGGAATCCTAGTTTGATGCCATATGCCAAATTGTGGGTAATTGTGGGATTTTCCGGAGGAAAGCTGATGTATTCATTATCAAACGCCTGACGATGATTTTGCTTCTCCAAATGGTTTACTGGTGACCTATGCTGAGGATGCCCAATTAATTAACTAATTGTTCAGGTTTAGCAGTATCTTAGTTCAGAACCAACTGCCACTCATAGGCCATTATATGAATTTCTGATGTGAAGCCAATGTATTCATTAGCAATCGTCTAACCATGATCTTGATGCCCCAAATTGGAGTACAAGTGACTCATGCCAAGGATGCTCAAAGTTCTATTTATAAAATTAATCTATGTATGGCTGAATGGCGAATCATGCCAAGGATAGTTTAATCTAGTATTAGGTGATTGGGATGAGTGGAATGGGAGGAAATAGTTACCACATATGACTGACAATTGGTTGAAGTTTTGGCTTGGATGGACAAAAAAATTTCATGGGCGCAGTGGCCTAAAGTATAAATAGACATCCTTCCTACCAAATAAAGATCTCTCATTTGCCCTCTAATTTATTTGAAATAGCAAGAGCCACTAAATTGGGTAAGGTGGGACTGGAGAACTCAAAGTAGGCGTGGGGTGATGCACCTGGAGTGGCCGACGCTGCCAGCTCCCATACCTCAGCCCTACAAGGAACTGACAGGAAACTGGATAACTGGCCACCAATGATGATGTGCTGATGGCCATCAGACATGAGGGTGGTGCAGCGCGGGAGCGCTATAGCCACACAGGATGGGGGATGGACTTGCCAGGGCACACCTAAGAAGGGGCTGATGATTGATCATGAGGGAGAAGGAGCAAGGAGATAAGCCACCCAGGAAGGGTGCTGAGGACCACCGGTGCACTCCCAAGAAGGACTATGGGACTAAGGTAAATTCATTGGTCTGCTGAATTGATGGGTTGTACATGGACTTGTAAGGGGTTGATATGCATATGAAGGAAAACAGCAAGGGTCAGCCAGTCTCCATACTGGTTGGCCTGGCACACTAGTGGAGCCCATATTGTTGAAAAGCAATTTTTTGACATTGGTGCTCACTACAGGGAGCTTCGCTGGTGGGCTGCTTTAGTAGTTGGAGTACAGGTTAGGAGGTGGCAAGAGCCACCAGTTTGGACTTGAAAATCTTGGGAGGGGGCGCTGGGTATGTTTGTCCCACCATCGGGGTAGGTCATGCTAAAGGAATAACATCTAGTTAAGTGGGGGGAAATTTTGGAACAGTAATCAGATGGATTTTTACCAATAATATCAGTTTTAGAGTGTCAGTTAGTCAGGCATGATTGCTGGCTAATCACCTAGTTCAATATTATTTTAATGTTATATCTGTTTATTGGTGCTTCCCATTTGGTTGGGTTGAGCCCTTTCAAAGTATCAAGTAAAAGTTGACAATAATGTTATTTAAAGGTTGACATTACATCTTATGCTAAGAGTATAGATCAATTAAAACTAATAAGTTTGAGTTCAGCGGAATAAAGTAGTTTGACGCCAAATGCTAACTCACGGGTAATTGTGGGATTTTCCAGTGGAAAGCTGATGTATTTGTTATCAAATGCCTGACAATGTTCTCACTACCCTGAATCAGAGTCACTGGCGACATATACTAAGGATGCTCAATTCTTTTGCTGATTGTTCAGATTGGTGGAATTCTAGTTTGGCACCGACTGCCACTCATGAGACATTGTGGGTTTTTCTGGTAAAGATCTGATGTGTTTGTTATCAATTGTATAGCTATGATTTTGGTGCTCTAAATTGGAGAACTGGTGACTCATGCTGAGTGTTGATTTTTTGGGTTTTACTTCAGAGGGCTGGTTCTTCTTTAGATGCAGAATGGAGTGTCGAGCATCTTTTGTGTGAGGACAATAGACAGGATGGTGATTATAATTTAAATTATAGCTTCTTGGTAGTATTTAATTTGTATACCCTGTCATTTTTACTTGGATAATGGCACGCCGCCCTGATCTTACTGATCCCAAGTAAAAACTGATTAATACAAAAGAAAGTATTAAACACTAAAAAGTTTATAAATTATAAACAAATCCAGTAGTTGAATATATATTTATTAGTGTCAACTTAAGGGTTATTTATAGGGTTTGATGTTAACCACATCTTACCCATGACGTCTTACTTTCAATGGCATTTGGCCGCATAAAAAGCTTGTAAGAACGTCTACAATACTTTGACTCAGGGCGTCATGCTCAGCCTCAGGGTCAGTGTAAACACCATCATCATCCTTGAGATGGCGTTTTGTCATATCTTCAAAATAGCTGAACCAATTCACTTTCACATGTAATTGGCAGCACATACCAAAGCAATTTATATCACTAATTAGTAATTAATTTGCTTGAAAACTCAACTGACATTAAAAATTAATTTTGACATAGACTAACAAAGCCCACGTGCCCAAGTCATTACATCAAAACTTAAATTTTAGATTAACCTAACCAACAAAGCCCTGAGCCCATGACATCATAGTCAAATATAATTAAGTGAAATCGCTAGGCTACAAATTTAAGTTCAGATATACTTAGGATATCTTTGGTTTATAATAAGCAACGATTTAGAACCAGTCAACCATTCAACACCAAGAATGCTCAAAGTCATATTTATAATAATAATTTGTATATGGCTGACTGTAAAATTGTGCTGAGGATAGGTTGACCTAATAATTAGTGATCAGGACAAGCAGAATGGGAGGGAATTAGTGCTATGTATGAATGACAATTGTCTAAAGTTCCAGCTTAGGTGGACAAGGGGTTTTCATAGGTGCAATAGTCTAGAGTAAATATGGCCATCAATACCTCCAAAATAAAGATCTTTCTTTTGTCCACCTTTATTTATTTGAAGTAGCAAGAGCCACTAAAGTGGGTAGGAGTGGGAATGGAGATCCCCAAAGTAGGTGCAGGGTGATGCACCTGGAGTGGCAAACGCTGCCAGCTCCCATAACTCAGCTCTACAAGGAACCAATGGAAACTGGCTAAATAGCCACCAACAATTATGTGCTGATGGCCGTCAGCCATGAAGGTGGTGCGGCGTGGGAGTGCCATAGCTGCCCAGGAGGGGGGATGCGCTTGCCAGGGCTCACCAAGAGGGACTGATGATTGGTCATGAGGGAGAAGGAGCAAGGAGCTAGGCTGCCCAGGAAGGGGGCTGAGGACTACCGGTGTACTCTCAAGAAGGACCATGGGGCTAAGGCAAAGTTGTTGGTCTGCTGGGTTGGTTAGTTAGAAATGGACTTGTAGGGGGTTGGTAAGCCTATGAAGGCGAAACAGCAAGGGTCAGCCAGTCTCCATACTGGTTGTCCTAGCACACTAGCAGAGTCCCTACTGTTGGAAAAGCAATTTTCTGACAATCTCTCTTTCTCTTACACTTTTATTGATTTTGGTAGCCAGAGGGTAGCCATTTGTGAAGAGTAGGGTAGAGATCCCTGATATGAGGTGCCAAATAATGCACCTAGAGGTGGTCAGCGATACCAACCAAATTACCTGAAGCTACAGGAAAGCCTCACAGGAAATTGGCTAGCTGGCCACCAACAACAAGGGACTGATGGGGATTGTCCAAAGGGTGATGATATGACAAAGACAAGAATCACCCAGAGAGGTAAGGCTAGCTGTGTGCCTCCCAAAGGGTTAATTATGCCAAGGTAAAGTTGTTTATCTCTAGGTTGATGGTTTGCCTGTGGACCTGTAGTTAAAGATAGCCTATGAAGGTGAAACATCAAGGGCAAGTAGTAGTTACACTGTTTGGCCTAAGTCACTAATGGAGTTCCTGATGTAGCAGATGTAAAATTTGCAACAAATTCCTGGAAGTAACAAGATCTTTTAAGCACTTTGGGCCTTATCTATATGAAGTATATTTAAAGTAGTCACAGAGCATACATCGCTCGGCTGGTTAGGAAAGATGAAGGATCCAGATGGATATTGTGCCCATTGGACTGTCCTCCTCAAGGTTATGATCTTGAAATCAAACATCAAGCAGGAGTACACACCTCAACCCGGATGATTTGTCAAAATTACAAATAACACCTGCAAGCATCTGATAGTGATCACCTCTATTTTAATTGGGATACCAGAAGAGGCATGGCAGGACGATACATAGAGTCAAGAGCGTCCTGTGCAAATGTTCTAAAGACAGCTGGCGTGTCAATAGAAATCTGCAAAAGAAAGTTCAATACAAATGGTATCCACATATCTGGCCCAGTGATTGCATGACGATAAAGATGGAGGCTCAGAAGCATGTGGGCCATGGACAACTCCAAAAGATGTTG
The DNA here is from genome assembly GCA_022478985.1 of Massospora cicadina. Lineage (NCBI taxonomy): Eukaryota > Fungi > Entomophthoromycota > Entomophthoromycetes > Entomophthorales > Entomophthoraceae > Massospora > Massospora cicadina. Next base: position 46,918 of record JAKSZP010000606.1, read on the forward strand.
TCATACCTCAAGGAGAGGGTCTACCAAGAGTGCATGTCCAATGAAGTAAAACAAGCCTTAGAGTTGTGTGTACCTTGCACCAATTTTTGCCTTCTGGAAAAGCAATCTAAGTTTACACCCATTCCCCACCACCACACCGTTCAGAAATGTCTCTATTAACGTAGTGGGACCGTTGCCAACAGCATCCAGCAGAGCTGAGTTCATCCTGGTGATAGTTGACCACTTCACTAAGTGGATCGAAGCATCCATGGTCAAAATGTATACCATGAATTCCACTGCCCATTCCTTGTAGAATCAGGTGATTACAAGACACGGATGCCCTCAATTTCTACTGTTGTACATTGAAAAAAACTTTATCTCAGATGTAGTGAAGAAATTAATAGACTTGGTAGGGGTGAAGTAACAATTCACATTACCTACAATTAATCCTCCAACTGAAGTATCATGAGTGTGAATGGGACCCTAAGAGTACTTTAAAGTTAGCTTTCAATTATAAGTTGAAATGGGACCAGTTGCTCCCACCAGTGATGTTGCCTTACTGGTTACGCTATCATCAAGTGATTGGAATGTCCCACTTCAAAGCCCTGTATGGGAGAGAGGCTGCGCAGCCTACCCTCCTAGCACTATTATATCAGTGTATTAAAAGAATCTACCACCTTGGAGTTTTGTAACAAGAGTTGGCTGAAGAGCTAATAATAATAATAAGGTAAAAATTTTTGGGCATCATTGATATGGGAGCCCCCCTTTAAGCCAAGAGAAGAGACAGAGAAAAACCAAGTAACCTCAGTTAGGCATAGGAGATAAGTTTTTGTTCTACACCTGTGGAACATAAACAAAGAAACTTCAGGCCATTTGAATTGAGCCTGCAACCATCCTAACAAAGAGAGGAGCAGAATAATATATCCAAGTTGATGATAACATTGTTTTTCAATAGAGTACACACAATGCACCTTTGATCATTCCTCATGCCTTATTTTGGAAGGGGAAGTGTTTGTGGATGAGGTCAAGACTGGTATAGAAAGTCATTTCTCAACCATTGGAATAAGTACAAACAAAACCTAAAACTGGTAGAATCTGGTGACCAAATCATTGTGTTAGGGGCAATCAAAGTCTTTTTATAGGTGAAGTTGATCAAAGAAATATTTAGTTGGGTTGAGATAATTTCATGAGCAATAAATTTCAATAAGAACAAAGGGATACCATGCTAGATAAAATAAAACTGCCAAATCAGAAGATATAATATATGAGAATGATGTTGCTGCCAAAAGTCCCTATAAATTTTGAACTTATTATTACCTTTGGGGGTTTAAAAGAATTAGCATTATGCTGGTGACAGAAATATAGTGAAGAATATTATGTAGACAAGAGCTTTTGAGGTTTGAAAGTGATTTTACCAATCCTTGCAATTGACCAATTTCCAGAGCGGCTCAAAGCTGTGGTGCAAGGTACAGTGTAGGACTGCCTTTTCCCAAACCTGAAGTTGAGATGATAATTACTAAATTGGGTAATCAACCAATATTAAAAGAGAGCACAATGAGCCAACAACCAGAAGCGGGGACTAGCAAAAAGGCCCATGATTATCCAGTTTCAGGGGTAACCATCATGAGATGGAGCTCACAGTTATAATAATTAGCTCAAATGGATGCAGATGCAAAAGCAGCAGTCAGAAGATGTCTGACTAGAGAATCTTGAAAAATCCTCATAATGGAACCCCAAATTCCTAATCATTTCTCAACATTTTATTTATCTTATATCTTGAATCTTCCTTGAAATATAAATTACTTCATTTTATATCCAAATAAAAATCATTTCTATAGTATTTTAAGTTTATCCTTTTATTTGCTTTTTTGTTGTATAAAGTGTAGTAATTGCCAGTAACTAGTCTGGGATTGACCAATTTAGAAAAAGGCACTCTCTTTTGAGGATACCTTGGTGCTGATAGCACCAAGAAAAAAGTTAAAAAGATTCCTGTTAATTCTCAAGGGCCAATGCATGTCTAATATTTGTGAAAATGTTATCAAGAAGTTTTATGGGTGCAGATAGTTTAACCAAGCAATTGATGCTACAAGGGTTAGCATCAAAGGAGGATTTGTTTAGCAAGGGCAATTATGATGTTAGCAAAGGTAGTTTGGTGCCTAATCTGCATGGAGTAGACCCCTTGAGCGCTGAGTTGGCCTCTAAATTATAAGCGAGCCAAGGTTGGCACACTGATTGTGGTAATTTAAGTATCAGGTAATTTCTAAACAAAAATATGATACTTGGGTGACTGAGAAGGTGCATAGGCTTTTATACTTTAGCATGAAAGATTATGATAAAGCTTCCTAATTAACCCTCCCCACTATGTTATGATAACTGGTTCACAAATATTTGATATAATTAAATGACTATAATTAATTCATGTCTTTTTGGACTTTTTGATTGTTAATGCTTACCTTTTTTAAAGTAAGCCATCTATAGCAGTAAACTTAACAAAATATTGTATTTAGTACTTATTATTTTGTTTTCTATATATTATTCATACGTCTCATATTTTATATATACCATTTATAATATCAACTTTCTTAAACTATAATAGAACCAAATCAATTCATAGATAGTAGTTTTTTGGTTTTCACCATTTATTCAAAGTAGAAAACAATCTTATTCTCTATAATTTCTTCAGCATCTTTTCTTACTATAAATAATATTTTTTTAAATTTTCTGTTGGAACTTTAGATATTTTATGACAGCCCGGCTTTTGCATATTAATAAATGCAATAATAGTGTCATAGCAAAGTTAAATAACTTATAATAGACTAAAAAAGAAACAGGTGTACTTAGCTTCTCGGCTGAAATTCTAGGGTGATGCTTCAATAACAAATTTATTTTGTAACATTTTAGTTTTCAAGATTGACACGATTAAAATCTAGCAGATCCATTATAAAATATAGCTTTGAAGAACGAGTATATAAATTTAGCTTGTGACTAAAAAAGAACGTCAGCAAAACACTACTTCATAATGACTGCACTTAAGCTCAGCCTTCTATAGCGGAACATACTTAATGTACTTATTTTTGGATAGTAACGTTGTGCTTTTTAAACAAGGACAGAGGAGTTAATCGGAAGACTATTTAAAAACATAAATTTTATTTTAAGTATTGAATTTTTTACCATGGAAATCAAAAGCGAAGCCTACAACTTGGGATATACCTTTCTGATTACTGCGGCAATGCAGATGAGTTTTTTTCTAGTAGCTTATACTCTTCAAATCGATAAAGTAACAGATTTTGCTGGAACAACCAACTTCATTATTCTCGCGCTTTTTACCTTTCCTTGTGAGCGGTACTCTTTGAGACAAGTACTTTTGACGCTGGCTATCGTGGCATGGGGCGTCAGAATATCAGGTCGTGCCACTTATTCTTGTAATAACCTTCTTTAATAGCTTATCTACTATACCGCATTTTAAAAACCGATAAGGATGATCGTTTTAATGAGATCCGCGGAAACTTTTTTCGGTTCCTACGCTTTTGGTTACTCCAGATGCTTTGGGTATGGCTCGTTTCTTTACCCATCACCTTAGTGAATTCGAATTCGGGATACCACGAGAGAAGTTTTGGGCTTAAAACCGACTTGATAGGGTTGTCAGTTTCTCTTTTTGGCTTAGTAGTTGAAACTGTAGCCGATCTTCAGAAATTTCAAGCCAGCCAGGACAGAAAGAATCGACCTTTTTATATGACAACAGGTTTATGGCGATACTCTCGGCATCAATTATTTTGGTGAGATTATTTTTGGTGGGGAATATTTTTAGCCAGCCTTGGAGATTTTTCAAGCCCTACCAGGTTCCTTGGTATACTGAGCCCTTTGGTTACCATGGGACTTCTATTACTGTTAAGCGGAATACCTTTATCTGAGCGTCAAAAGGATATATCAATCAATGAGTCCAAGGATGCAAATCTTCAGGAAAATTATTATACCTATATACGGACAACTTCTCCTTTGATATTATTTTTTCCTGGTTGGTACGCAGCTCTGCCGGATGTTTTCAAAAAAGTTTTCTTTTTTGAACTTCCAATTTACAGGTATTGTGATAACCACTATTGATTGTTTTGTGCTACAATTGTTTTGACTAATTTTTAGACATGAATCGTCGCTTAAGGCTCAGAAGAAACACAAGAAGCTAGCCTGATTTTTGCTAAGTTACTGCTTTCAAGTGCTTGTATTGGATGTGGCTGATCCTATAACAATAAATGATAGCAATAATGCTTTTTTATGTTTGCTGCCTTATTAAAAGACTATACTACCTTTCATCACATTTTGAAGTGAGCTTTGTGTCTTATGCAACATTTCTAGACGTCGGTGATAATTAAAGAAGTTTAGTCGACAGTATTTAGTGTATATCTTTCTCCTCAGTTCTTAGAGACTTTATTTAAACGGCCAATTAGTTAATAATTCAAATCAAATGATCATGAGGCTTTGGATTAAGTGTTATAGGATTCCTTGAAAATCTACAATAAACACGAGTATAAAATATAGATTTTAGAAGTCACAGATCTATACTATTTTTACTACAAAAATTAGAATGACTTCACGAAATTGATCTGATTCACGTTAGGAATATATAATTTACTACGTACTTATTATTTACTGCGCTTCTTACTAAATATCGTTTAAATACAGCGTTGCTAAACTTTAGCGATTGTATTGTATTATTACTGAAAGTCACCTTAATTTAAATTAACTAAAAACCCTGTGAATTCAGCTATCTTCGAATTCTTTTTTATCATCTGCCAGCAACTAGATTAACCGTTTCCAAAGAAAATATCTAATGAATGCAACTTTGAATTTTTTCTGAGATTTGGTAAGATCTTAGAAAATCATTTGCGAGTTCATTTAAAATTATTAACTCACCTATGAGTTTTAAGATAAGAAAAGGTGTTTTTAAAATTTTAACCTAGGCAAACCCCATATATAATTTTTTTACCGCTAAACCAGACAATATAGACAAAAAGAAAATAAGATTTTAGTTTTTATGATAGACATTTAAGGCTATAAGGAAAATTGGTTGGCGCATTAACTAAGTATGCTTTCATTATGATGAGTAATTCAGTTGCTGGTAGATTATGAGTTATGGTGAGTGCCTTAGCTTTGCTAGCAAAGTTTAGTTTAAATCAGGAGGGCGTCGAGAGGTTGTGATAATTTTAGTGCTCCGCAATCATTTTTTGCCGCCGAAGACTGTGTACCAATTTTCATAATTTTGGTCGCGATTCTATCGCTATGGTAATAAGTTCGAATTAGTCTTTAAGCTGCAATTATTAAGGACTACTAATTATTTTTTGGGAAAAAGAACCGACTTTGAAAATTGCACTAAAAAGTATGAAATAATCGATAAAAATACATTAAAAAGTATCAAATACTTGATAAAAAGTATGAATAATTGATGAACCTTTTTTGAAGTCTGCGCTGTATTTCAAAAAAATATAGAATTTTTCCCACAAATCTAGAACTCTATGTGGGGCGGTATAGCATTAGATTACTGATGCAGCAATTTTTATCATTAAAGAAAATAAATTTGTGTCTTATGCAGTCTCCTGAATAAATTTTTTTGAATAAAAAGAACCTATATATACTCAGCACTGTGTGTTCTTTGAGTTTTTTGTGTGCCC